>LGRX02005323.1:0-12385 GCA_001247695.2 Cymbomonas tetramitiformis
CGGATGCCGATGCCGCCGCACCACCTGCCGGAACCTGCCCCTCCGGTGTGATCCCCGCCGCAGCGGCAGGGCCACACACCAGAGCCGATGCATGCTCCTCAACCGCACTCCCGGGAACAAAGGATGCGTGAGTGTAATGTACCTGCTCTTGGGCGGCCTGAACCTCAGAGGTGAGGGCATCAAGCCGCCGCAAGATGTCCTCGTCGTCGGTCCCGCCAGAAGGCGGAGGCGGGACGCTGAATCCGTAGGCCGACACGTCGATGCCGCCAATCCCGCCCGCGGAAAGCACAGCGGGGGGACCATAAGCCGAAGCCGCACGGGCGAAGGCCTCCGGTCCATCATCCGCAGCCTCCTGGAAAACCTGCACAAGTGCCAGGGTGTGAAGACCCTCCGCATCCTCCTCCTCAATAGGAATGCAGAAGGCCGCCGCCGTGGCCGACGAATGCTGGCGCCCACCAAGAGGGCAGTCGCGGTACGCGTGATAGGCGTCCCCTTTGCCCGCCTTGCGGCAACGGTGGCAAAGGGGCTTGGCCTTCATGCTGTCCCTGTCGAACCCCCCAGACGGTGCCGGGTGCACACCCACTCGATGGCCTCGCGGATGCTGCTTACCGCGCGGCTGCGGCTGCTGCTGTCGCTGAGCCGCGCCCGCACGATTGCCCTGCACAAGCGCCTTCAAGGCGGCGATTTCGTCGAGAAGGACCGCGTACTCAGAAGACGTGATAAGGGCGGAGGGCTTACCGCCCGCCCCCAGTGTCTGCTTCTCACGCACTGCCGCCCCATCATCCGACTGCGCCCAGGCCTGAAAGATGGCCACGACGAGCGCCTGGAGCGAGCGGAGAGTGACCCCGCTAAGGTCACTCGCAAGCGGGTACCGCACCTTCACCGCCGCGTAGAAAACGGGGTCGAGGCGGTTGTACAACGAGAGCTTGCGGGTCTCGTCGGTGGGTTGCCAGTCAGGAGCGCGGTTATCCCGCACCAGACGTTGCTCGCGAGCCAAGATCGGCTGCGGGGCAACGCCCGCGGGATAACGAAGAGCCGCGTGCTCCTGCTGGTGACTCTCGCGTAGGGTCGTCGGCACGCTGCCCTTGATGATGTCGATGAGAGCCCGACGCCCATCCCGGTCAGCCGAAGAGTCCGTACCCCGAAGCCAGGTGTCGGCCACAGAGTTCCGCTCCACGACGAGGGCCAAGACGTCATAGAGGAGCCCATTCACCTTCTCGATAACCAGAGAGGTGGGGTCGTCGAGGTCAAAGGGAGCCAAGTCCAACCCAGCGGACTCAAACTCGGTCCGAAGCTGCACCACCAACTCGGAGAGGCGGTCGGTGTCGTCGGTACCACGATAATGATGTTTCTTGGAACCAAGGATATCCTCGCGGATACCCTTGGCCCAAGCCCGATGCAACCTCCCCTTGTAGACCACGTCAACAGCGGCGTGCTGGTCAACAAGATGTTTCCGCAACGCGACAGCGGTGTCGGAGTTGCTGGAAACAGCAGGGGGCACCACAGGTGGAGTGCTAGCGGTCGGAGTGTCCCGAACCGCATCCAAAAGCCGTATAGAGGCGTCCAAGTCGGAGTCCCTCAATAGGCGTTTGCGAGCTCGTGTGGATGTAGCCATACTTCTGAAAGCCAGAGAAAAGATGATGCGCGGGAGCACGTTTGGGTGTTGTGGCGGAAATGGAGGGAAGACGCAACGGCAGAACGTGCGGAGCGGCGAAAAGAGCGTGGGGCACTTGCAAATGTCGATGTGGTCGAAGGCGTCCGGAGCACCAGCCCAAAATACGTAAACCAGCGGGATCAGTGCAGGCAGAACAACGCAAATGAACATTGCCACAACCGAGCAATAGCAACGCGCGGTGCCCATGACTCGTAGCCGCAAAAGACGTCTACCGTAAAATCATGTCCAAATCCTAGTCGCACCCAAACGCGCAAGTGCGCACCACCTCTTCAAGCGGCTGCTTAGCCAATCATGGCCAAGATAGCAAGTGGAATGAAAACGTGGATGGGGCCACGACCTACCGGAATATCCAAGTACACTAGATATCAGAAAGTCCCGTACTCGTGTGGATAAACTGTGTAAGATAAATAAACCCTAGGCTAGATATACCCGGAACGGTCTCGGACGGTCTCGGAGTCTAGCCTACCTGTGACACAGCGTGTGTCACAGTACGAACCTACAGATCAGTCAGTAGTCCAGTGTTGGTCCTAGGGATCTGTCATAGGGGCCTGACCGGGACTCCCAGTCAGGGCTGCCTATACAGATTTCAGCATGTGTAACGTTGCGTAATTGCCGGCCGGTTGGATGGGTAGCAACGTTGCGTCACTGTATACCGCGTTGCGCGGGATCCGAATGATAGCGAAAAAGAACGCGAGAAGCCACCAGCTAGTGGTAACCCATAACCTGACAGGAAGTGTGATATATATATACAACGTATAGTGAGTATATATATATGCACGCAGGCAAAGAAAGCTGTGCAGTGACACGCACGGGTTTCGCAGTCAAAACGAGATGATCGAATAAAATGCTTAGGTGTTTTATGAGCTGAGAGCTGGGAGCCTAAACCTGACACCGCAGATCGAGTGGTGACACAAGAGCAGGGCTGCCGACCCCCTTGGGAGAGGGGGGGGCAAAAGTCACTGCTTCCATGAAAGCTCGAGCATTCAACATCGCGTTATTCGATTGGACATTGGATTTTTGGTGGTGAATTGGTGTTTTGGTGATGATGATGAATGTCGTGCCCGATGGCCAATGCTGTATACAATTATATGAGTAAATAATAATATATTCGAGTCTTCAGTCTACTGTCTAAATAAGATTTAAAAAAAAATACTACGGTGCGCACGTTTATCCGTGCGCAGAGCGAGGGGAACGATGCGATGCCTGATGACAGGATGACAGTGCCACACAGGGCGAGGGGTGAAATCAGGAGGAACCGGACCCCCTTGTACAGTGCAGTGTCACAACGACAAGGTGTCACATCAACAGTCGAGTGGTTGGGGTTCTGCGTTTTCCATCGTATGAATACATGATCGATTTTGACCCATTATTTTGCCACCCATCGGGTCCAGCGCAGGCGTCCAGGCGTTTCGGCTGAGAATCGGAATGCGCCACGGAACCGAGTCTTCTGCAAAACCTCCTCCACAATTGTTGCAAGGTTGCCATCTGGCATGCCCACCCACGTGGCCACCTTTCCAATTGAACAGCTCTACCCTCGCCATGTTGCTAGAACTGCTACTCAGCCGAGAGAGGTCAGTGATTCCTGACGATTTTTGAAATACAAATGAATATATTCGTGAGGTGTTTTCACGATTTCTGATTCTTGAAATTGTTCCTTGATCCTTCGCACTTTACAAGAGACATGGCGTGCATGTTTCTGCTTGTCGCGGCAGCCCTGTTACACGGGCAAGTACTAGCAAATCACTGCACCTCCTCGGGGTATCAGGTTTTGCACACCAAGCTTTCCCACCATGTGGCACTATGACTCACTTTAAAAATGGCTGTTGCTGGGCATTTGTTTTTCGTTTCAGAACTTGCGATAGTCGCGTTGAGGCATGGCTAATATACCTCTGTCCCTTCCGGACGGTTCCTTTTGAAGCGTTTTCAACAACAGTACACCATACAACGTCTGTCTTCTCCTGGTTCTGTAAGCTGGCAGCAGATAATTATTTTTCTTGACAGCTGGGCAGGCAGATATCTTGAGTGTTTACCTTCTTGATATTCTTAGCCGTTCCAGTTTCCTATGCCAGGACTGCATGATTTGTATCGGAGATTCCCGATGCAAATATTGTTCGTCGACATCGTCCTGTGTTATGGGTTATACTGATTGCGATAACGAGATTTCGGGAACTTCGAGCCATTCCGCGTGTCCTGATACAGGTAAATACTTGTAATTCATGTTCGAACGTGTCATGGCGCGTCTTGTCCGGATCGCGTCTTACTGTAGAGTGTGCACATGCATTTCCCCCCCATCCACGAAGGTCTTCCTTGCACTGTACAATCAAGGTCACTGCAAAGGTTCTGACTCCACTTCTACTGCCCTGTTGAAATTTGATGTTGACACTGGTGCTATCCAAGGCCTGCAGAACGAATTAGATACTGATACTGGAGCTCTCCGGAACGAAGCAGACGCGAGTCACACAGCTGTTTGAATAGTGTGGGCTCGGGCCGCCCACGGCGTTCACCTGGCGAAGTGCCTTGGGGGGAGCAGGCGAGAGCGAGAGTGGTGAAGGAGAGCCCTTCTTCGCAGACAAGACAGATATGTTGGCTGACAATGGCGCTCAGTATAACTATGGAGTCGCTGTCACGGACTTTGACCGAGACGGGAAGTTTGAGGCCTTTGTCGCGGGATACAACGCTCCAAACAAAATCATGAAATGGGACAGCACAAATAGCATATACGTAGACATTGCTGGGTCCAGTGCCTCGGTGGTGACCGATGCTTCAAGGAAGGTGAGTACGCCCGGCTACGAGCACTTATTTCGATAACGCACATCTTCAGTCTCAGTATGTTCAATGACTCGGGCTCTGGCGGGGAGCGGGAAAGCTTATGTTTCATCAGCTCAGGCTCTGAGGGCAGGGAAAGCATGTTCATCGACTCAGGCTCTGGCGGGACCAGGAAAATGTTCCGTGACTCAGGCTCTGGCGGGAGCAGGAAATGTTCGTCGAGCTCCGGGCTCCTGGCAGGGACCAGGAAAGCCTGCTCATTGACTCCGGGCTCTGGCGGGGACCGGGAAAGCCTATCTCGGGCTCACAAGCGCAGGGACCGGGAAAGCCTAACTCATTGACTCGGGCTCTGGCGGGAGGCGGAAAGCCTGCTCGATGACTCCGGGCTCTGGCGGGGACCGGGAAAGCATGTTTGTTTAAATTGACTCAGTCTGGCAGGGCAAAGGAGAATCATGTTCATTGACTCAGGCTCTGGCGGGGACCGGAAGAAACATGTTCTGGACTCCGGGCTCTGGCGGGGCGGGAAAGCACGTTTATTGACTCTCGAAGCTCTGGCCCAGGGGACCAGGAAAGCCTGCTCATCAGCTAAGAATCTCCATGAGGACCAGGAAAGCCTATCGTCAGCTCCGGAGGCTCTGGCGGGGACCGGGAAAGGCCTGTTCAATGGCTCAGGCTCTGGCGGGAGCGGGAAAGCCTGCTCATTGACTCAGACTCTGGCGGAAGCGGGAAAGCCTGCTCATCAGCTCCAGGAATCTATTGAGGCGGAAAGCCTGTTCGATATTTCGGACTCTGGCAGGGACAGGGAAAGCCTGCTGTCTGACTCGGGCTCTGGCGGGGGGACCGGGAAAGCCATGCTCGTCAGCTCCCGGGCTCTGGCGGGGACCGGAAAGCTTATGTTTTTATTTCGGGCTCTGGCGGGGACCGAGGAAAGCCTGCTCATGACTCGGGCTCTGGCGGGGACCCGGGAAAGCATGTTTATTGACTCCGGCTCTGGCGGGAAGTTGAGAAGGCTTCTCCAGTAGCTGCATGCGATGTGGACGCAGATGGCTTTGAAGGTGCTTGCTTCGCACTAGTCTTCGCACTAGTTTTCGTACTAGCCTTTGCATTAGCCTTCGCACTAGCCTTCACACTAGCCCAGTTTCCGTTGAGGCTCCGAATCATGCATCCATCAGTATCGCGTTTTGGGTTCATCGAGCGCTTCACCGTGCAACTGTCCTCAAGGCAGTTTTTCTTTGCGCATTTCTTCTCTACTGATTATAGAGCATGCATATCCGCCATACAGCAAACATACAGCAAACATACACAAGCGGTACATCTAGCTCTGTCCTCCAAGATGTTTTTTCTTGCGTATATATGCAAGCAGGAACCGGATCAGTTGTGGCGCAGCCTCACACCAGTCAAATTTGGGGGACTGCAACTCTTGATCGAGTGAGCGTGCAAATAAAATTTTACATCGTGCGGATATAACACGAGCCCACGACGTAGGCGGCCGTTCATACTCTTTCCAAGTTCCCGCTATCTGTCATTTCTCTCACCATCTCTCCTTTTGACGCCCGTGGTCATACTCTTTCCAAGTTCCCGCTATCTGTCATTTCTCTCACCATCTCTCCTTATGACGCCCGTGGAACCATTAGAGGCAGCAGACCCACTTACCTAAAATTCGGGGGACTGGGTGTCCAGAGGTGTACGTGTTGAACACTGATACCTACGGCGGCAATACGGTCACCAGCGACCGCCTGCTAGACGATCCAAGTGACGAATGGACGGATCTATTTGAGCTGGACCTTCATTCCAATGCAGCCAACTTTGTTGCAGGTACAGCTCTCGTGCACGGACGTGTCTGCGGCATCTTGCTGCTTCCTTCCCAGAAAAAAATGTTGTGCCGACTGGACTAACCGAAGTGCTCAAGGCGATGTAAGAAGCACGACTAGGCGACGAGTGCTAGCTTCATCTTAGCACTACGTCTGCCTGCCCTACCTCCGTCTCCGCCTGCCCACTTTCGGCCTTTCTTCGTCACCCACTAACGCACCGTCCCTCGCTCCATGACGTGCCTGCACTTCTACAATCACCACCCCCGAGCGCACAGCCAATCCCTTTGCTACACAAAGTGAAGTCCACCGTCCTCTTGTGGGCGGAACCTGCTCGGCGGCTTCTTGTGCATGCGCGGGCTGCCACACGTTTACTCTTTCATTTCATTCTTCACTACTGAGCTCCGGAGAATCCGGATAAGTGTCCCGAAGTGTGTGCTGAAGCCTTTGATCCCTGATGAGGGTACATACTGCAGCCGATCCTTTGTGCCTATGGGATGTCTAAGGAATCGGTCTAAGGATAAGCCACACGTTTACTCCATGACCCGGGTTTTGGTTAATGACGTTGCGTACCCAGCAGTGGTGTAGACCTACGGGCCGTGCTGTCATCCATGCTGCTTTTCATGCAGGGCGCGCATGTCGTGTCGTGGGGCGCTCCCGCCCTGTTCCTGCATGCTGACCTTATCCACTGGGATGATGGATAGCTGCCTGCGGTGCGTCATGCTGCTCAGCGTGTGTGTATGCTCATCCTTGGATTCGTCTGACGCTAGCTCCCTCTCCGTGTACAGTGCTCATGGTTATTACACATGCCGGGGGACTTGTGTTCTTTGACCTTGATATGAAGTACTGGCGGATCGCTGTGAACGGGGACGGCCGCCGGGTGGAAGTGGGTTTTGGGAGGCGGTTATCCCTGTGGTGCCATTCTGGCGGGCACTGCCCCTTGGAGAGCTCGGTAGATTCGTCTGTCGTGCTGCGAGGAGAGGCAGAAGGTGGTGATGTACAACTTCTGTGTTCTCCCTTGAATTTTGTGGGGAGCACTTGGGTGCCCGCATGTTTCCTTTTTTTGACATGGGGTGTCCATGCTGTGTGGTGTGACTGCATTCATGACATAACCATGGACCAACAGGTCCCATCCATCGACGGGGAGCCACTGGGGGGCATGCCAGCAGGGTCCGCTTACTCCGTTACCCAGAGACCAACAATTGTTGGGCGATGATCGGTCACATCGTATCATCCTTCCATGCTGCCTTGCATCTGGGTTGGGAATATGTATGAGTTTATGGTATCTTGTCACGGCCCCGCCCTGCTCTTGATTTGCTTTTCACATCCACTGGGATGATGATGGGCTGGCTTTTGTTGGCCGATCTCATGCCGTTCAGTGTATGCTCATCCTTGGACTTATGGCTTTGGCGAGGGCTGCCCCATGCCCCCTTCCTACTCCACTGCTGAGTCCATCACCGCAAATCCGTGCTCCCTCCCACAACGCACCAGGCATCCTAGAGCGACCTTCCAAGAGGGGCGGAGAGTGACAGCTGGCATCCTGGAGCGACCTTCCAAGAGGGGCGGAGAGTGACAGCTTGCACACTGTACTGTCTCCAAATTTCAGCACCTCACAGCCAACAGTCCCTGCAGCCCCCTGCCAGACACCCGCGGTCAAGTCTCCTCACCGAGCGCCCTGCGCATAGGATGCAAGCTAAGCCCCCATGGGGAATGGATTGCGATGGCATCCTGTGGTGGTGAAGCACTGTGATACTATCCTGCGGTGGTGAAGCACTGTGATACTATCCTGCGGTGGTGAAGCACTGTGATACTATCCTGCGGTGGTGAAGCACGGGATCTGCGATACCATCCTGTGGTGGTGAAGCACTGTGATACCATCCTGCGGTGGTGAAACACGGGATCTGCGATACCATCCTATGGTGGTGAAGCACTTGATCTGTGATACCGTCCTGTGATGTCTCCTCCTTGGGTTCCGTTCTGACCATAAATACCACATTGCCACACGCTACTGGCGACCGAAAGTGGTCGGCAAAACACCTTCCCGAGAACTTGAAATCGCTGCTAGTTCCGCTGCAGCCAATGAGGGCAAACTAACGAGATGCCACAGGTTGCTGTGCTGCCAGTCGGAAGTGGTTATACATTTGTCGGGGTGGACTCCCAGGCTCTTACCAGTGAGGGATGCTGGAACCTCCCCCCACCCAATAATGATGCCTCCGAGCGTGTGGGTAAAGGAAACGGGTTCTTGTCGTGATGTGTTTGATAGACCGGTTGGGAGGTCGGGTGCTCCTCACGACACGCGGTGTGCTCCGGCCGATGTGATGCCTGGCGCCGTTCAGTGCGAATGCACCTGCCGCTGGGGCATGCGAAGCTTGCGAGCCTGAGCTGCTTTACGGGATGTGGAGGGCACCAATCACAGGGCGCTCATGCGCTTGTGTTGATCGAAATGGCACTGGCAGGTCCGCTTGCTTCATCCCGTCACAAGCCCCTCAAATCAGGGTCCCTCACGGCCCTCAATGTCCCCGTCATTTGGCTCAATTCAGCAGTAAAGACCGTGTGGGGAGGAGTCGTGCAGCTTCATGTGGACGGAGGCCGCTGTCCACGCTCTTCAAAGGGATATATTGTATACATATATATACATACAACCTCGTATATATATATACAGGAATAGAGTCACCAGTTGCAAGGGTTTCTAATAAGGTGCCGTGGGGAGTTGGCATGGCTCTTGCCTCGGAGGCCCTCCTCGTTCTCGCTTGCCACTCTCGGCGCGTGCTCAGGCGCGTGCCGTGACATTCCCGCTTACTTTTTGTGGGCAACCGCAACCACGGCGAGAGGAGAAAACCGCCTCCCTTGATACTCAAAGCATGGAGATTGAGTCCCAACACTTGGCCACTCGCATGCCATCGGATAGCTCATGCTGACGGAGGAGATTAATGGTTCACCTGGGAGATTGAGGAACTCCCTGCTGCATGCGCAGGTATGCAGTGATGGTGGCCAACTACGGTGGCCCAATGCGCCTTTATGAGATGCACCCCTCAACTGGAGCGCTTGCAAATGTTGCGGGGCAGGCCAACGTGGCGGTAGTCCCGCCCGTCTCCCGCCCTGGCACGAATTGCTTGTGTCACTCTTTGCGACATGTCACCTCCGAGCTACTGAAGTTTGAGTCTCAGCGGCCCAGAAGATGACCTTGTCAGTACTGCGTCCTCCCCCGTTCGTCCGCGTTCACATGCGGCCTACTTCACGACGCCCGGCTGCACACAAATGCCGCCCTGCTCAAAGTACACTATGCGGCAGATGACGCCCGCTGCAGATGACGCCTTGCTGCAGATGACGCCTTGCTGCCAGATGGCGCCTTTGCAGATGGCGCCTTGCTGCACCTAAATGCCGCCCTGCTCAAAGTACACTATACGGCAGATAGCGCTACGAATGGCGCCTTGCACGCAGATAGCGCCTTGCTGCAGATGAGCCCGCTGCAGATGATGCCTTGCTATAGATGACGCCCGCTGCAGATGGCGCACTTGCAGATGGCGCCTTGCTGCAGATGACTCCCGCCCGCTGTAGATGACGCCCACTTCCCAAATGACTCCCGCCCGCTGCAGATGACGCCCGCTGCAGATGACGCCTTGCTGCAGATCTTGACTTGGTACCGCGGTGCAATCAATCTGGAAGCATATCGGACAGGTGAACTGCAGGGCTTCGTTTGAAGTGTCCGTGACATGGCATGCAATGCCTGGAGCTTGGCCTGAGCAAGAAACGGCGGAATCGGGGGGGGAGGGGATGGTGAGGAGGGCCCTGGAGCTTACAGGAGACAACAGGGGGTAGAGCCCTCGTGAGCGGCCTGATTGTGAGCAGCGTGCCGGGCATGGTGAACCTCCCTCCAGTTCTGGTTCTAACTACCTCAGTGGGTTTTCACGTAAAACTGCAGCGGCCAGAAAGTACACCTGAGCTCTCGCTCAAGCAAGCGAGGCAGTGCCGGGGCCTGACGTGTGTTGTGTGTGCGGAGCTCGCCGGGGTACTCTTGATTGTCTGTCGCGGCTGATGCCAGTGCGTGGGGCATCGCGGGGCATATACAGTCATACCCTCCATGATGACGGGGCTACAGGATTGCATGCGTAGACAAGTCTCTTACGGCACAACGCACTCACGACTTTTGGGGGCCGCCCTGCCTCAGGATATTTATGCCAACAACGAATGGAGTCAATACTCCGGTGACCTCAAGGGCTCCAACTTCCTCTACAAGAACAATGGTGCGCTCATGATGAACGGCGCGCGCGTTGTCTGCATCCCGCATCGCCTGGTCGCTGCTTTTGTGAGGGCATCGACGGCTGCGGTGCCTTACCAGAGAAGATGGATCTGGCCAACTCTTCATGAGGGCTGGGGGCAAGGTCTGACCTGGTGCCAGGTGATGGAACCTACGAGGAAGTTGCGGAGGAGCTTGGTTTGAAGGATGAGGACAACAATGGCCGTGGCACTGGTACGCCAACCTGCTTGATTCACCGTACCCGACGATGGCAATGCCAGGGTGGAATGCAGACCCGGGCGGATGTTGACCGCCCGCTCGCCGTGTGGCGACATCCGCGGGATTGCCATACAGACCGAGAGCATGCGCACCAGATCTAAGAGGCTCCGGGGAGGGACGCTGGTGGAGGGCCAGCTTTGATGGATGCGAATGGCGACGGATTGGTGGACGTGGTGTACGGGAATTGGAATGGCAATCACCGGCTTTTCATCCAGAACGCCGATGGTACCTTCTCGGACCAGGTACCTGGCCGCCGCTGCTTCGCGCCACTTCGAAGTGTGCATGGCGCAAGATGCGCACCGCCCAGAACCTGAGAAATCAGCGTGCGTTGTCTGAGTCGTATATCATGTCACACGCCATCCCGAGCCCAACGGAACGTGCGCAACGAGATGCGCGCCTCCCTGGAGCAAGCGCTCAGCCACTCAATGCGTTTACTCTGGCGTCATCATCACCATTAGGTCGAAAATGAATTCATCTTTGCCACTTCCAAGCTATACAACGTCTCCTGATCGAGCTTACTAGTGCCGAGTGCCTCTGTCAAAACTGCTGCAATTCCTGTCCCCTGTCCAACCTCCAACCAGCGAATCCTAGCTGAGGTATCGCATGCGGCGGCGGTGGAGAGGAGCTGGGACGGTACAGGCTCCGCTGGATATGTCCGAACCCTCAAGAATCCGTACGGTCATTCCAGCCGACTTTGACAATGATGGGAAGTAAGTGGATGCTCACTCTCGAGCCATGTGGATAGAGCTGTGCCCTACTTGACCGACTTGCACATTTATGTGTTGGCTGCACCATTCTACAGCATCTACAACCCATTTGTGCTGACTCCCTTGTACCTCACTTATGTTCCTTGTAGCTCACCTGTGTCCGCTTTTACTTATCGGGGTCCCTTGTAACGCATTTATGTCCCTTATAACGCACTTGTGTCCCTTGCAACGCATTTGCGTCTCTTGTAACTCGTTTGTATCACTTGAAACACATATGTGGCCCTTGTAGCGCACATGTGGCCCTTGTAACGCATTTGTGTCCCTTATAACGCATTTGTGTCCCTTACAACGCATTTGTGTCCCTTGTGACGCATTTGCGTCACTTGTGACTCGTTTGTATCACTTGAAACGCATATGTGGCCCTTGTAGCGCATGTGTGTCCTTGGTGGACTCTCCGTCGAGTGCGCGTGTGTCCTCTATAGCTCCGAGTGACAGCGTTGCAAGGTTAGGTGCCATGCAGCTTCATATGAAGGTCTTGATTTGTTGTGGACGATGCCTAGGATCCATCGATTTTGGGTGCTCACAATCGCACGGTCCGCTGAGCCTGATGCCGTGTAGCGTGCTCCTCGGACACAACAGCTGCACACCGTGTGGCAAAGCTTGATTTGGCAGGGGGGGGCATGCGCTCGCAGGCAAGAGATTTTCTACAACAACATCCCGGGGGCAAATCGGCTGTTCGGACAGAGCTCTGATGGGGAGTGGGTCAAGCTGAACATCGGCGACGCTCTCGAGACCACAGGTGACGGATCTCTGCACCGTGCCGCTCAGTGGGGGTCAACCCTTGCGAATTCTGTTCTCTGCCACTCAGTGGGGGTCAACCCTTGCGACTGCTCTTCTCTGCCGCTCAGTGGGG
>LGRX02005324.1:0-22139 GCA_001247695.2 Cymbomonas tetramitiformis
AGCCTCCACACACAGCTCGCCCCGCACCCACATCACTGTGGGCACGTTGTACGCCCCGGAGGCGCCCTCCAGCTCGTGCAGCACCCACATCTGCTGCTGTGACATCGACAGCGGCACCAGCTCATCCGGAGACCGCCGCTCCCGCGCCGCCAGCTCGGGGCGGCGTTGCTTGTCCGCGGTGAGCGTCCCGTCGGTATCCGTACAGCGCAATGCAGTCACTGTTGCCGCCGCTGCCTCCACTGTGCGCGCCGCCAGAAGGTGCGCGGCTTTCACATCCACCTGCAGCTGGATGCGCATGAGTGTCGCGCACCTCACCGCTACCAGTGATGTGCCCCCCAGCAAATAGAAATCACTCAGCGCGCCAACCCGCCCCACCCCCAGCACCTCACTCCAGATGGCTGCCACCGTGCGCTCCACCTCACTACGAGGTGCCACGTACTCCTGCGCACCGCCGCCGCCGCAGCCCCAGTCTGGATCTGGCAGCTGCTTCCTGTCCAGCTTCCCGCTGGATGTCATCGGCCACTCCTCCATCGCCACAATGGCTGCGGGCACCATGTACACCGGCAGCACCCGCGCGCACTCCGCGCGAGCGCCATCGATATCTGCGCCCGCAGGAAGCACGTATCCCACCAGCTGCTCTCTGCCTGTGGAGGGCTCCCGCTTCACCACCACCGCGGCGTCGCGGACGCCCTCGTGCCGGCGCAACGCCGCCTCGATCTCTCCGAGCTCGATGCGCAGGCCGTTGAGCTTCACCTGGTGGTCCATGCGCCCCAGGAACTCCAGGTTCCCGCTTGCCAGCCACCGCACGCGGTCCCCAGTCTTGTACAGCTTGCCGCCGGAGCACAGCTGCGGGAGGTCCACAAATGCCGCCTCGGTGAGGTCGGGGCGCCCGATGTACCCTTGGGTGACTTTGGGCCCGCCGAGGTAGAGCTCGCCGGGGACGCCGATGGGCACGGGCTGGCGGTGCGGGTCCAGCACGAACGCCAGGGTGTTGGCCACAGGGGGGCCGATGGGCATACCAATACCGCTCTCGCAGGTGAGCAAGCCGTCCGTGAGCTTGACTTGGTAGCGCGTTGCTGTGACAGTTGCCTCTGTAGGGCCATAAGCATTCCATAGTCGGGTTTGTGGGGAGGTTTTCAAGACACTTTCTGCCAAGGCGTGTGGGAGCGCTTCCCCACCAAGATTAAGGTTCCGCAACGAGGTTGGGAAGATAGCCCCTGACATCTGATTGAATTGTAAAAGTGCAAATAGTACCGATGGCACAAAGTCAGCCATTGTTATTGCATGCTCCAACATCATTTTCAGGACGTAATCTGGATCCAGCAGTGCATCTGGTTTGCTCACAACCAGTGTTGCTCCAGCAACCAGTGCGCAAAATATGGACTCTACCGATGCGTCAAACGTGAACGTGTATGTGTGCAAAACCTTATCCGCAGCTGACAGTCCAAATCTTTGGCCGACATCCCAAAGCAATGGCACCAGGTTGCCGTGGCTCACCATCACACCCTTTGGCTTGCCCGTGGACCCAGATGTGAACAGTATGTATGCCAGCGTTGCCGGTAACCTCCCACGCTGCTGCATGCACTCCGCCCACTGCTTGTCAGTAGTGTTGGCATCGTCATGCACATCAGGGCTCATCACTGCGGTCGCCGCATTCTCAACCACCACCACCATCGGCACACCCTGCGCAAGCGACATGTCTTCGCAGGCCTGCGCATGCCGATGCTGCGCCACCACCACTCCGCACCCGCACTGCTCCATGATGTCCCTCCTGCGCTCCATCGGCCAGTGTGGATCCAGCGGCACATACGCTCCCCCCGCACGCCAGATCCCCAGCATCCCCACCACCTCCTCCACACTGCGCTCCAGGCACAGTCCCACCACGCATGATGACCCCACCACACCCACACCCAACCGCCTCAGTGCCAGCGCCAGCCGCCTGCTGCGCACATCCAGCTCTCCGTAGCTCACCTCCGCGCCCTCACACACCAGCGCCACCGCATGCGGCGTGGCCGCCATCTGGGCCTCAATCAGCTCGTGCGCGGTGGTGTCCTTTGGATATGGCTGGGCGGTGGCATTCCACTCCACCAGCACCTGGGTCTCCTCAGCCTCATCCATGGCACGCAAGCTGTGCACTGCGGCGTCCGGGTTCTCAAGCATGCGCTCCAGCAGCACCGGCAGCCGCTGCGCCATACGCTGCACGGTGCCGTGGTCAAACAGATCTGTGTTGTAGACGATGGCGCCTTCCAGCCTTCCCTCAGGAGTGGGGCTGACACCCCAATCAATATCAAACTTTGCACTCTCTGCTGCTGGTGCGCTGGTGTCCACCATGCCAGTGTTGTCCCTCGTGCCGTCCACCTCTTGCAGCCCATCAAACGCTACCACTCCACCCTTGCTATGCCTTGAGGACCCTGCCACCTCCGCTTCATCCCATGCCATCATGGTCTGATACACCGGAGTGCGGCTGGGATCCGCTGCGACCCCTAGCGCCTCCACCACCTTGTGGAAGGGGGCATCAGCATGGTAGTACGCCCCCAGCACCACGCCCTTGGCGTGCCGCAGCAGCTGCCGGAAGCCCAGGTCCCCATCCACCCCGATCCGCAGCGCCAGCGTGTTGACAAAATACCCGATCAGCTCCTGCACCTCTTCGTGGCCTCGGTTTGCCCAGGGTGTGCCCACCACCACCTCCCCCTGCCCGCTGTGCTTGCACAGCAGCACCGCCCACACCGTCAAGGCGCCCATCATGAGGGTGGCCCCGCACTCGCGGCACAGCGCGCGCAGCGCCTCAGCGTGCTCTCGTGAGATGACTACAGGCACGGACGCACCACAGAACGTCTGCACGGCAGGTCGTGGCCGGTCCGTGCACAGCTCCAGCACGGGGGCCTCCTCCAGAGCCCCTTGCCAGTAGGCAAGCTGTGCCTGGAGCGTGCCGCCACCCTCCAGCCACTGCCGCTGCCACAGCCCCCAGTCTGTGTACTGCACAGCCAGCTCCGGCAGCGCTGATGATGCCGCTACTGCTGCCGCCATTGCCGATGCGCCGTTAGTGTCCACCTGCTGCATGCTCCTCACCACCGCGTTGTAAAAGGTTGCCAGATCACGCAACAGCACAGCCGAGGACGCCCCATCCACCACGATGTGATGCATGTTCACCACCACCGCTCCCAGACGCCCCGCCGCGGTGTCCAACATGCCACTACTACAACCGCTGACATCACCACCACTACTGCTTCCCTCGTGCGAGCTGCAGCTGGTTCCGGCACCGATCGTTCCACTCGCGGCAGCCGCAGCGCCGTTTGATGAGGTCGTCATGGGCAGTGTTTGCTGAGCCACCAGCAGACGCAGCGGGCTCTCTGAGCGCAGATCGAAGCCCTTTGCAACTTCCTCCGCGACCACTGCCTGCAGGCCCTCCTCGCTCTGCGCTTCCACAAGCCCCCACTGCAGCTCCCAGTCCTCCACCGGCACGATGCGCTGCATCACGCCGTCGTCGTGTGTGTCCACGTATGTGGCCCGCAGCACCTCGTGGCGCGCCGCCACCATGCGCACCGCCTTCACCACAGCCTCCACACACAGCTCGCCCCGCACCCACATCGCTGTGGGCACGTTGTACGCCCCGGAGGCGCCCTCCAGCTCGTGCAGCACCCACATCTGCTGCTGTGACATGGACAGCGGCACCAGCTCATCCGGAGACCGCCGCTCCCGCGCCGCCAGCTCGGGGCGGCGTTGCTTGTCCGCGGTGAGCGTCCCGTCGGTATCCGCACAGCGCAATGCAGTCACTGTTGCCGCCGCTGCCTCCACTGTGCTCGCCGCCAGAAGGTGCGCGGCTTTCACATCCACCTGCAGCTGGATGCGCATGAGTGTCGCGCACCTCACCGCTACCAGTGATGTGCCCCCCAGCAAATAGAAATCACTCAGCGCGCCAACCCGCCCCACCCCCAGCACCTCACTCCAGATGGCTGCCACCGTGCGCTCCACCTCACTACGAGGTGCCACGTACTCCTGCGCACCGCCGCCGCCGCCGCCGCCGCAGCCCCAGTCTGGATCTGGCAGCTGCTTCCTGTCCAGCTTCCCGCTGGATGTCATCGGCCACTCCTCCATCGCCACAATGGCTGCGGGCACCATGTACACCGGCAGCACCCCCGCGCACTCCGCGCGAGCGCCATCGATATCTGCGCCCGCAGGCAGCACGTATCCCACCAGCTGCTTTCTGCCTGTGGAGGGCTCCCGCTTCACCACCACCGCGGCGTCGCGGACGCCCTCGTGCCGGCGCAACGCCGCCTCGATCTCTCCGAGCTCGATGCGCAGGCCGTTGAGCTTCACCTGGTGGTCCATGCGCCCCAGGAACTCCAGGTTCCCGCTTGCCAGCCACCGCACGCGGTCCCCAGTCTTGTACAGCTTGCCGCTGGAGCACAGCTGCGGGAGGTCCACAAATGCTGCCTCGGTGAGGTCGGGGCGCCCGATGTACCCTTGGGTGACTTTGGGCCCGCCGAGGTAGAGCTCGCCGGGGACGCCGATGGGCACGGGCTGGCGGTGCGGGTCTAGCACGAACGCCAGGGTGTTGGCTGAAACGGTGCCGATGGGTACAAACTGACTCTCTTTACAGTCTAGTTCGCCATTGAAAAGTTGAACGTGGAAATGTGTGGCGGTGCATGTCACCTCGGTAGGGCCATATCGGTTCCATAGATGGAATGCATGTGATTGGCTCAACAATTGAACCGCCAGCTCTTTCGTGAGGGCTTCACCAATGAAAAATAGGTTGCGGAGGGAGGTTGGGACCCAGTCAGTTGCGGAGAAGGCACTGCTCAGCATATGCGCAGACACCACGGATGGCACAAAGTAAGTACAGGTCACTCGCTCCTTCATCATCAGAAGCTTTAGGTATTCTGGGTCTACGAGCGCATCAGGCTTGCTCACAACCAGTGTTGCTCCAGCAACCAATGTACTGAAAATGATTTCCACAGATTGGTCAAAGGTAAATGTGCAAGCATGCAAGAATCGATCGCTCGAGCACAGCCCAATATCATGTATCCACTCTACCAGCAACGGCACCAGGTTGCCGTGGCTCACCATCACACCCTTTGGCTTGCCCGTGGACCCAGATGTGAACAGTATGTATGCCAGCGTTGCCGGCAACCTCCCACGCTGCTGCATGCACTCCGCCCACTGCTTGTCAGTAGTGTTGGCATCGTCATGCACATTAGGGCTCATCACTGCAGTCGCCGCATTCTCAACCACCACCACCATCGGCACACCCTGCGCAAGCGACATGTCTTCGCAGGCCTGCGCATGCCGCTGCTGCGCCACCACCACTCCGCACCCGCACTGCTCCATGATGTCCCTCCTGCGCTCCATCGGCCAGTGTGGATCCAGCGGCACATACGCTCCCCCCGCACGCCAGATCCCCAGCATCCCCACCACCTCCTCCACACTGCGCTCCAGGCACAGCCCCACCACGCATGATGACCCCACCACACCCACACCCAGCCGCCTCAGTGCCAGCGCCAGCCGCCTGCTGCGCACATCCAGCTCTCCGTAGCTCACCTCCGCGCCCTCACACACCAGCGCCACCGCATGCGGCGTGGCCGCCATCTGGGCCTCAATCAGCTCGTGCGCGGTGGTGTCCTTTGGATATGGCTGGGCGGTGGCATTCCACTCCACCAGCACCTGGGTCTCCTCAGCCTCATCCATGGCACGCAAGCTGTGCACTGCGGCGTCCGGGCTCTCAAGCATGCGCTCCAGCAGCACCGGCAGCCGCTGCGCCATGCGCTGCACGGTGCCGTGGTCAAACAGATCTGTGTTGTAGACGATGGCGCCTTCCAGCCTTCCCTCAGGAGTGGGGCTGACACCCCAATCAATATCAAACTTTGCACTCTCTGCTGCTGGTGCGCTGGTGTCCACCATGCCAGTGTTGTCCCTCGTGCCGTTCACCTCTTGCAGCCCATCAAACGCTACCACTCCACCCTTGCTATGCCTTGAGGACCCTGCCACCTCCGCTTCATCCCATGCCATCATGGTCTGATACACCGGAGTGCGGCTGGGATCCGCTGCGACCCCTAGCGCCTCCACCACCTTGTGGAAGGGGGCATCAGCATGGTAGTACGCCCCCAGCACCACGCCCTTGGCGTGCCGCAGCAGCTGCCGGAAGCCCAGGTCCCCATCCACCCCGATCCGCAGCGCCAGCGTGTTGACAAAATACCCGATCAGCTCCTGCACCTCTTCGTGGCCTCGGTTTGCCCAGGGTGTGCCCACCACCACCTCCCCCTGCCCGCTGTGCTTGCACAGCAGCACCGCCCACACCGTCAAGGCGCCCATCATGAGGGTGGCCCCGCACTCGCGGCACAGCGCGCGCAGCGCCTCAGCGTGCTCTCGTGAGATGACCACAGGCACGGACGCACCACAGAACGTCTGCACGGCAGGTCGTGGCCGGTCCGTGCACAGCTCCAGCACGGGGGCCTCCTCCAGAGCCCCTTGCCAGTAGGAAAGCTGTGCCTGGAGCGTGCCGCCACCCTCCAGCCACTGCCGCTGCCACAGCCCCCAGTCTGTGTACTGCACAGCCAGCTCCGGCAGCGCTGATGATGCCGCTACTGCTGCCGCCATTGCCGATGCGCCGTTGGTGTCCACCTGCTGCATGCTCCTCACCACCGCGTTGTAAAAGGTTGCCAGATCACGCAACAGCACAGCCGAGGACGCCCCATCCACCACGATGTGATGCATGTTCACCACCACCGCTCCCAGACGCCCCGCCGCGGTGTCCAACATGTCACCACTACAACCGCTGACATCACCACCACTACTGCTTCCCTCGTGCGAGCTGCAACTGGTTCCGGCACCGATCGTTCCACTCGCGGCAGCCGCAGCGCCGTTTGATGAGGTCGTCATGGGCAGTGTTTGCTGAGCCACCAGCAGACGCAGCGGGCTCTCTGAGCGCAGATCGAAGCCCTTTGCAACTTCCTCCGCGATCACTGCCTGCAGGCCCTCCTCGCTCTGCGCTTCCACAAGCCCCCACTGCAGCTCCCAGTCCTCCACCGGCACGATGCGCTGCATCACGCCGTCGTCGTGTGTGTCCACGTATGTGGCCCGCAGCACCTCGTGGCGCGCCGCCACCATGCGCACCGCCTTCACCACAGCCTCCACACACAGCTTGCCCCGCACCCACATCACTGTGGGCACGTTGTACGCCCTGGAGACGCCCTCCAGCTCGTGCAGCACCCACATCTGCTGCTGTGACATGGACAGCGGCACCAGCTCATCCGGAGACCGCCGCTCACGCGCCGCCAGCTCGGGGCGTTTTTTTGGTTCTGGTTCTCTGCACATTTACCAATGCAAAAAAATGTGACTTAGTAAGACAATGCATACAGTGCACACACGTTATGCATATCGCATCTATCGGTGGTGTCTAAGAACTCCAACAAACAATGATAAATCTGAGGTTTTCAATACGCAAAGCCTGGCACTGGCGCTCGTCAAGGGGCTATCATTTGGCTCGCTCGCTCACTTGCTTTTATCTGAATGTATGATCATATTGAAGACTTCGCGTGAACGTCGATACTATCATCCAAATCAAAAGAATAAGGCAGTCAGGCAAAATAAGGTAGCCCTTGACGAACGAACCCTCACTATCTAGTCACGCGTTAAAACCTCTGAAATTCTCATTGGCTATTTGAGTTTATAGATACTGTCAGTGCCCATGCCATCTAAGGCATTGGGGCGAGAGCTCGCTCAACAGGGGCATGGGTGCAGATCGAGTACTAGGCTTGTCGATCTTAAAATCTCCACTGCCAAATGGAATGTTTCATATGATTGTGTGGAGGAAGACGGGCCTCACTCGATCTGTATGTATGGTGTCACGACTCGTCTCGGCAAGAGTCAAGTTGACGATTATGATGAATTCATCATAGTCATCATTCTCCACACAGATACTCGTGAATCGCGACATATTGACAACTTATTTACATGTGTGATCATCAGCATCATGATGAGACATAGGCAGTCCAGAATTTTGGACCATGGCATCATCAGGATGTCAGGATGAACACATTCATAATACGTTCAGATCCTGTTTGTGATCAGTTCACAACCGTAGATTGATTGGCGATAGAAACCCACAAAATATTTTGTTCACTTTTTATTGCTAACTTCTTGGCGAGCATCGTGTGAAAATGTTCATGATCACCCAAATTTCAGCCATCTATTTTAGAATCGCTCAAAAAGCCCAGAAGGAGAGAAATAAAGTTGGCAAGAATTCGATTAAACGACTATAATAACTTCAAAATTGCCAAGTACACACCGACTGCTCATATCACACAAGCAAAAATATGAGATTTGGGAGTTTTTTTGTTGCATATCCTGTCAAATTCTGGAAACATGTCAAAATTTGTTATTGCATTTTGTGCACAAATATATATGTGTGCACAGTGCATGTTCGTGTTAAAAAACGGCGGAAGATATCTTCATCGATGTTCAGTTATTATTCATTCAGCATGCGCATAAACTGTTCAGTTCATTATGTTCGTGTTTGCGAATTAAAAAAAGCGATCCTGATGATACTAAGAGATTTCAGAAGGGCCTACAAAGGGAAGCGGGTCGCATCACGCAGCCGTGAGTCTGATCAGGAGCTGCTAGATCAACAAGGTTTCGGCCCCACAGAAGCAATCGAGACTCGACTAAATCACGAGCTGGTTCTCACGGAGGTACTCAAAGTAGATTCTGGAAGCAAAGAATGCCCGTGTGAACGCTGAGATGGAGCTAGCCCTCACCAAACGTGTTTCTCACGCATCGATCGCCGGTGCTATCCATTTGGATGTTTTGGATAAGGTGACAGAGGGACCTGCTCCACAGTGGTTGCTGAGTGAGACTGCCAAGGTGGACACCGCCGGCGGCACTGGCGGCACTACTACAATGGTTGATGAAGAGGTTGATGGTGTAGCCTTCGCAGTCTCGGCATGGAATGGTGGAACTCAATACTCTGTTTCTGAATGGTTCTAACTCAACACTCTGTTTTTGAAAAGGTTCTTAGAGTTTGTTGATCCTAAAGCTCTCGGTATTATCCAGTGTGGAGCGCAGTTCAGGGAGCTGAAGCAGCGAGCACAGAGCCAGGACATAGGCGTTTAGCTGCAGCTCAAGCGAAAAAAGCTGCTGCAGTTGAAGCTTTAGCAAAAAAACGTAAAGCGCTATACGATATGGGCAGTGGAGAGCACTTCACTGAGCTGCAAGGCATCCCGGTTGAAAGGCGCATCGGAGTTGTGAAAAAGTTTAATAGGTTGACCCATTATGAGGTTTGCTGATGTTCTTTCAGAAACAGGTGGACACGATCCCGCCTGGGAAAAAAGCTGAGCATCTCACTGCCGTCTTATCGCATATGGGGAACTTGACGCCCCAAAGCACAATATTAGCTGTTGCCCCAGGTTTGGCTTCTGATAATGCTAAAATGCAAGCTGCTGAAAACGGGACCTCTGCTCTTGAATTTGAGGGGCATTTTGATCATGGCAGCACTGTTCCTCAAAACATGGTTGTGGATGTGGAGGTTGAAGTTAGCTTTTAAAGGGAAGAGCAAAATGATTTCTATTGTTCCTACCCTCTTGTGATAGCGTCCCGGTTGGCGCTTCACCATGTGCCTCTGAGACACCGAGGTTCATAAAACTATGATTTGTATGCAAGTACATTTGGGAGTAATATGTGCCGCGGACCTGTTAATAGGCGAAATTTTAGCTGTTGTTGACATTGCTCAGGCTCTTCACTCGTGCAAATTCCCTTTTAGACAAGTGTCAAACAACACACGCTGTCACAATATTTAGATGAGTTAGAATTTGTGAAAGGATTTCCAGAATATCAAACAACAGAGCTCGGTATTGTTACCTTAAAGCTATAATTCAAGTTCTGCTCACCTCTGATTACTTTAAAGTTCGATCCTTCAGGGCCGTGAAGTTAGAAACTATTGATTGATGCCAGTCGCTTTGTAGTAAGCCAGAGTGTAATGATCGTAAATGATTGTCAGTACTGTAAGGAAGAATTGTCCGTGACACAGTACAGTTTTTGCATTGGCGAACCCAGATCTGGAGGGCAAACCGTCATAGAGATATGGGGTTATGGGCCAAAGATCAGTAGATCTTTGTAGTAAGCCAGAGTGTAATGATCGTAAATGATTGTCCGTACTGTAAGGAAGAATTGTCCGTGACACAGTACAGTTTTTGCATTGGCGAACCCAGATCTGGAGGGCAAACCGTCATAGAGATATGGGGTTATGGGCCAAAGATCAGTAGATCATTAGATTAGAACAAGAGTTAGTTATAGATCACACGTCAGATGGATAAGCTAGTTGTAGCCAAGAATATTCCCTCGTGAGGAGCGTAGCGACACGAGTATATCACTAGCCCACAGTATACTCACAACGATAACTCGTAATCTGGGAAAACGTCAACGTCCCGAACTTCGGGATCCCAGTGTTAATTCTTACCCGTAATTTTAACGAGGAAATTACCTCTGTACTGTACTGTCGTTTGGTCTGTACTGTCTCGTCTTTGTACTGCGTCCGTGACAGCATGTCAATTTCCGCGTCTCTGGTTGGAGGTCCACCGTTTTTCGTCGACGGCAGTACAATGCAGACAAAAATGACGACAGTATAGAGGCGGAGGCGTGGATGTCGCCAAAATGAAATTAAGTATGGTGCGGAACGGCCGGTACATGCTACAGTACACACGACAGTATACGGAGTACAGCCGACAGTACAGACTACAGTACCGACGACAGTATACGACAGTACAGACGACAGTACAAAACGTGGTGGAAAATACTGCATGCCCCTCTCTCGATAATATTTCGCTTAAACCTTCGGGCTGTACTGTACTGTCGCACGGCTGCCACGTCGGCACATATTTCCCCAAAATCGACAGTACAGTACAGAAAACCGACAGTACAGTACAGAGGTAATTTCCTCGCTAATATACCGGGTTACGTCGTTCGGGACGATTTTCGTCCCGGATTACGAGTTACGGACTAAGGTGCAAACATCAAGTATAATCGTCGATTAAGAATAATGTTCAGATTCTGTTCAGATTTATTGATCGAGCGGTCCGATTCAGGGCAGTCCAATTTGCCAGCGTATTCAGCGAATTCAGATCTGCGAAATTCGATGATGACATCCTTAACTCGTTCGGAATTCTCGTGAAACAGATTTCGGAACCGATTTCGCATGCCAGGTCCATTCCGAGTTAAGGTCATCCCGGATTACGATTAACGTCATAACGACGATGACGCGGTTAACTCGTAATCCGTAATCCGGAACAAAAATCGGAACCTCCCTATTGTGTCACGCTGTGTCCCACACGACACAGTATGTAAATGGATGCTTCATTCAAAACCCCATTGATATTGGGGAAAAAATCGGAGATGGAATCGAAGATCCCCCTCTTTTGAAAAATCGGGAAATATTAGTGCCTCTTAACACTGTGTCATTGTTTCATGACATTGCGTTATGACATTGTCAAATTGACAAATTCCCTTAACCCGTAATTGTAGACCAATTAATGCACTTGTACTATCTCTGTACTATGTCTGTACTACGTCTGTACTATCTCGCGTTCTGTCCTACGTGGCAGGGGTAGTACAGAAATGAATTTAAGCGACTAAATGCATTGTGTCACTGTACTGTGGCTTTACCGTCTCCACGCGATCGAACGATTGTACCAATTCTAGTGCAAGCCGGTGGATTTATTAATTTATAATTATTTCTTGTACTATGTCTGTACTATGTCTGAACTATGTCTGTACTATGTCTGTACTATGTCTGTACTATGTCTGTACTATCGCGAAGCTTAACACTGGGGAAATCACTTTGGTCGCTATCCACGACATTCCGGCTATACTACGTCTGTACTATCGCGTGCCTCTGTAAAAACGGTGGACTTCCAACCACAGACGTGGGAAGTGTCACGTGGCAAGAACGTAGTACAGACATAGTACAGACATAGTATAGTACAGACAAGAGGTAGATGTCACCCGTTGCCTGGGTTGACAATGAGCACGTTGGCCAACTTGTTGGCCGACGTGTCATTGTCAACCCAGGCAACGGGTGACATCTAACTTGTCTGCCGTTGATCCCCTACTGACTTTCAGATCGACAGTTCATTAGCTATCCACATAGTATGGCATTCCACAAAATTGTCAACCCTTGCCTCAACATTGTCAACCATGCCCCTTAATCGTCGTCCATTTATTCAAATTACTTTTGACTCTACCGTCGATCCCCAGCCTGTTTTCCGCTTCTCGACTGACTTGATATGCGGCAGGTATAAATCGTTTACGCAAGATTTACCTACAATATAAACAAGTATTTCACGTTCTCCCATCCAAGGTACAAATTATACAGTCTTCCCACCTCTTAATTTTTACTCAGATTATTTCACTATACAGTCCTCCCACCACTGTATTTATACTCGATACTGAATTTCACTATACAGTAGTATACTGAATTTCACTATAGGAATTGCAGGAATTTCAGGACTATTTATACAGGAATTCACTGTAGGAATTTCAATACAGGATTCAAATTCAGTAGCATACCTGGACTTCACTATGCAGTCCTATACAGTATGCTACTGAATTTCACTATACAGTCTTCCCACCATTGAATTTATACCAAGATTATTTCACTTTTTCCCACCACCGATTTCATATGTACGTTTCCAATTTCGAATTTTAAGTTTTGAAGGTGATGATGATGGCCGATCGAACGTGATGACCGATTTTGAAAGAGCTGGCAGAGTATTTCGCGTCGCGCCATTGGTGTGTATAATTTCTGTTGCAGCCCACATCCACATCGCATCGGCGTCTTTGATGACAGTGTCACCAACTTTCATTTATATGTGAGCTTTGCGGCATTGCGGGCTTCGCAATCTAAATATAGCATAGTGTGACAGGCTGACGACGTTTAGCGCCCGCAGAAGGATATGTATGTATGTATGTATGTGTATAATTTCTGTTGCAGCCCATTCAGGCGTTTTTTATGATGGTGTCACCAACTTTCATTCCGGGAGCTTTGCGGGCTTCGCAATGTAAATGGAATGCTAAAAGAATAGTGTTACTGTCGCTGATGCCGCTTCCCACAGATTGTATAATTCCTGTTGCAGCTCATACAGGCGTCTTTGATGACAGTGTCACTAACTTTCATTCTGGGAGCTTTGCGGGCTTCACAATAATAGAATAGTGTGACAGACGCCGTCTTGCGTCACGCCGAAGATTCCATATATAGGTGTATGATTCCTGTTACAGCCAAGTTGTGAATTGCCTTTTATTAATCCTGAAGGCATTAACCTGTATTTTAATATTTCGTATATGATTTTACAAAATATCACGTCATCATTTTTATTACGTAATATAATGTCATCATCGAATTTCGATGCGCGCGATCCATTATTCATTATCCCTTTGGGTGTTTTATAAAGGTTTTACTAATTCTCGGCTTTCATCATCAGTCGCCCGCGTGGCGCAGTGGCTTAGCGTGTGGTGTGGGGTGCGGTTGATGCGGGAAGCGGCAGGTAACAGGATCGAAGCTAGCTGGGAGAGAAGCAAATGCAGTCGTGGAGCAGCGGTATAGGCGCCTCGGTGGGCCGCCCCGGAGAGCCGGGGGGGTCGCCGGGGCGTGGGCGAGGCAGGGGAGCTGAGCTGGAACACAAGATCATTTATGCTCCTCAGGATATTTTCTCAAATAAATTATTTTATTATATTCGAAATTCGAAAATTCTATTTTGTATATTTTCATTTTTATATTTGTATATTTTTATATTTTGCTTTTTTATTTCCTGTATAAAATTATATAGCACGGCTTGACAAGAACCCTTGTCCGCAGACGTGTCATCCGAGTTGGACCAACCAGAAATTAGCATTTTAGGCAACGGCAGACAAAGTACAAGTGCAATATTGGTCTACTAATACGGGTAACAGTGCGAAAAAATGAAGCCATATCGTAGGCTATATACACTGTGACACTGTACGCTGTACACGACACAGTATATAAATGGAGGCTTCATTCAAATACCCATGTATATTGGGGAAAAAATCGGAGATGGAATCGAAGATCCCCCTCTTTTGAAAAATCGGGAAATATTGGGGAAAAAATCGGAGATGGAATCGAAGATCCCCCTCTTTTGAAAAATCGGGAAATATAATTCAGTGCCTCTTAACACTGTGTCATTGCGTTATGACATCGTTGATTGCCGAAATTCATGAATTCCCCTTAACAGTGCGAAAAAATGAAGCCAGAACGTAGGCTATACACGACACAGTATTGGGGAAAAAATCGGAGATGGAATCGAAGATCCCCCTCTTTTGAAAAATCGGGAAATATAATTCAGTGCCTCTTAACACTGTGTCATTGTCGAAATCCCCTTAACAGTGCGAAAAAATGAAGCCAGAACGTAGGCTATACACTGTGACATTGTACGCTGTACACGACACAGTATGTAAATGGATGCTTCATTCAAAACCCCATTGATATATAAACGAAGGTCTTCATTCTTCAAATCCCAGAAATGCGTGAACGGATTCAGAAAATTCAGTGCCTCTTAACACTGTGTCATTGTCGAAATCCCCTTAACAGTGCGAAAAAATGAAGCCAGAACGTAGGCTGTGTCCACACTGTATTCTGTACACGATACAGTGTGGACACAGCTGTGGATGTGGACACACGACACTGTGAGCTGTGACACTGTAACACACGACACAGTGTAATGTGACACACACCACACGACACGACACGACACGACAATATAAATAAACTGAAATATAAATATATAGTAAACACTAAATTTGAAACGTACCCAGCGTGGGATATAAATGAGTATAAAGGTCATCCATGAATGACAAGGTATGACTTCACAGTGCGATAATAATTAAAGTTTGATTATATTTAACCCAGGTCATCAGTGAATAATGAAGGGGGTCTGGGGGCGGAGCCCCAGCGGTAACCCCCTTCATTATATGCAGTTCATGCATGAATGGCATCGTATGACTTCACACGGCGTTAATAATGTAATTCAGGTCATCAGTGAATAATGAAGGGTGGGGGTGAGTCTGGGGGCGGAGCCCCCACGGCCCCTTCATTATATACAGCCATGCATGAATGGCAACGTATGACTTCACACGGCGTTACTAATGTAATTCAGGTCATCAGTGAATCATGAAGGGGTTCTGGGGGGCGGAGCCCCAGTACCCAACCCTCCTCCCCCCGCTCTTGGCCGCCTTTGTCTCGGGTCTCTCACTCTTCACATGATGATGATGCGGATGATGGATACTCAGGGGGGGTTTATTTTTTCTCCACCTGTACGTTCACGTACCCCCTATTGGGGAAAAAATCGGAGATGGAATCGAAGATCCCCCTCTTTTGAAAAATCGGGAAATATAATTCAGTGCCTCTTAACACTGTGTCATTGTCGAAATCCCCTTAACAGTGCGAAAAAATGAAGCCAGAACGTCACAGGCTATACACTGTGACATTGTGTCACGATGTACACGACACAGTATTTAAATGGATGCTTCATTCAAAACCCCATTGATATATAAACGAAAGTCTTCATTCTTGAAATCTCAGAAATGCGTGAACGGATTCAGAAAATTCAGTGCCTCTTAACACTGTGTCATTGTCGAAATCCCCTTAACAGTGCGAAAAAATGAAGCCTGAATCGTAGGCTCTACACTGTACGCTGTACACGACACAGAGTAGCGCTAACACTACAATATAAAATCCGTTGAAGCCATTGTATAAAATATATACGACATTGTATTATACGAGTTGAAGCCATCATTAGTATCCAGCCAATTAAATCAGTGTTCAGGTGAAGCCCGTGAATATATAATTCCGGAAAGCGTAGTTATTGTACTGCGTTGAATATAAACGGAAACACTGTAGTAAACACTAAAAGAATATAAATTGAAAGTCGATCAGTTGAACGAACCCAGCGTGTGGTATAAATTCAAAATGACATTTCAAAAGCATACCCCGAAATCACCAAACGTGCGAGGAAGTATATAAAAGTGAAGGCTTTTATTCGGTTTCCTATTGGTTTAGGAAAGAGAAGCCTATTTTCCTATTGGTGTAGGAAAGAGAAGCCGACGCTGCAGTATATAATTTGAATCCATTTCGCAGTTATCTATAAATTCGCAATGCCCTTTGGCGTCGTTGAGATGAAAACTGCGAAACGAATTTTCAGTCGTGGATAGGTTTGTGAAGCAAACGATGCATTATATAATTTGAATCCAGTTCGCGGTTATCTATTTATCATCATCATCATTATATATTTAACCCAGGTCATCAGTGAATAATGAAGGGGGTCTGGGGAGGGGCGGAGCCCCCAGCGGTAGCCCCTCCCCCTTATTATATGCAGTTCATGCATGAATGACAACGTATGACTTCACGGCGTTAATAATGTAATTCAGGCCATCAGTGAATAATGAAGGGAGGGTGGGGGTCTGGGGGCGGAGCCCCCGCCCGGTAAGCCCCCTTCATTATATGCGGTTCATGCATGAATGGCAACGTATGACTTCACGGCGTTGATAATGTAATTCAGGTCATCAGTGAATAATGAAGGGGGGGTCTGGGGCGGAGCCCCCAGAGGTACCCAGCCCCTCCCCCCCCCTTGGCCGCCTCTATTTGTCGCGGGTCTCTCACTCTTCACATGATGATGATGCGGATGATGGATACTCAGGGGGGGGTTTATTTTTTCCCCACCTGTACGTTCACGTACCCCCTATATAAATGGAGGCTTCATTCAAAACCCCATTGATATATAAACGAACGTCTTCATTCATCAAATCTGAGAAATGTGTGAACGGATTCAGAGAATTCAGTGCCTATTAACACTGTGTCATTGCGATATGACATTGTCATGTCGCAAATTCGCCAAATTCTCCTTAACAGTGCGAAAAAATGAAGCCTGAATCGTAGGCTCTACACTGTACGCTGTACACGACACAGAGTAGCGGTAACACGACAATATAAAATCCGTTGAAGCCATTGTATAAAATATATACGACATTGTATTATACGAGTTGAAGCCATCATTTGTATCCAGCCAATTAAATCAATGTTCAGATGAAGCCCATGAATATATACTTTCGGAAAGCGTAGATATCGTACTGCGTTGAATATAAACGGAAACACTGTAGTAAACACTAAAAGAATATAAATTGAAAGTCGATCAGTTGAACGAACCCAGCGTGTGGTATAAATTCAAAATGACATTTCAAAAGCATACGCCAAAGTGTAGAGCTGTGACACACGACACTGTGAGCTGTGACACTGTAACACACGACTCAGTGTGTCACTGTACACACGACACGACACGACACGACACGACAATATAAATAAAATTAAAATTAAATATAAAGGTCATCCATGAATGACAAGGTATTATGACTTCACAGTGCGGTAGTAATTAAATTTTAATTATATTTAACCCAGGTCATCAATGAATAATGGGGGGTCTGGGGGGCTGAGCCCCCAGCCCCTTCATTATAGTACGGATTCATGCATGAATGACAACGTATGACTTCACCGGCGTTAATACTGTAATTCAGGTCATCGGTGAATAATGAAGGGGGGGGTTAGGGGGGTAGAGCCCCGGCCAGTAACCTCCCCACTCCCACCTTCATTATATGCGGTTCATGCATGAATGGCAGCAATATGACTTCACACGGCGTTAATAATGTAATTCAGGTCATCAGAGGAATAATGAAGGGGAATGGGGAGCGGAGCCCCAGAGTACCCAGCCCCCTCCCCTCCCGCCCCCCGCCCCCCCCGCTCTTGGCCGCCTCTATTTGTCGCGGTTTGTCGCGGGTCTCTCACTCTTCACACGATGATGATGCGGATGATGGATACTCAGGGGGGGGGTTATTTTTTCCCCACCTGTACGTTCACGTACCCCCTATATAATTCAGTCGCTCTTAACACTGTGTCATTGTCGAAATCCCCTTAACAGTGCGAAAAAATGAAGCCAGAACGTCACAGGGTATTGGGGAAAAAATCGGAGATGGAATCGAAGATCCCCCTCTTTTGAAAAATCGGGAATAATTCAGTGCCTCTTAACACTGTGTCATAGGTTATGACATTGTAGTAACAGTGCGAAAAAATGAAGCCAGAACGTAGGCTATTCACTGTACGCTGTACACGACACAGTATGTAAATGGATGCTTCATTCAAAACCCCATTGATATATTGGGGAAAAAATCGGAGATGGAATCGAAGATCCCCCTCTTTTGAAAAATTGGGAAATATAATTCAGTGCCTCTTAACACTGTGTCATTGTCGAAATCCCCTTAACAGTGCGAAAAAATGAAGCCAGAACGTCACAGGCTATACACTGTGACATTAGGGAGGTTCCGATTTGCAATCCCGGGTTACGAGTTATGGTCATAGATTCTTTTTTTCGCATGACACCGATGACGATAACTCGTAATCTGGGAAAACGTCAACGTCCCGAACTTCGGGATCCCAGTGTTAATTCTTACGTCGTTCGGGACGATTTTCGTCCCGGATTACGAGTTACGGACTAAGGTGCAAACATCAAGTATAATCGTCGATTAAGAATAATGTTCAGATTCTGTTCAGATTTATTGATCGAGCGGTCCGATTCAGGGCAGTCCAATTTGCCAGCGTATTCAGCGAATTCAGATCTGCGAAATTCGATGATGGCATCCTTAACTCGTTCGGAATTCTCGTGAAACAGATTTCGGAACCGATTTCGCATGCCAGGTCCATTCCGAGTTAAGGTCATCCCGGATTACGATTAACGTCATAACGACGATGACGCGGTTAACTCGTAATCCGTAATCCGGAACAAAAATCGGAACCTCCCTATTGTGTCACGCTGTGTCCCACACGACACAGTATGTAAATGGATGCTTCATTCAAAACCCCATTGATATTGGGGGAAAAATCGGAGATGGAATCGAAGATCCCCCTCTTTTGAAAAATCGGGAAATATTAGTGCCTCTTAACACTGTGTCATTGTTTCATGACATTGCGTTATGACATTGTCAAATTGACAAATTCCCTTAACCCGTAATTGTAGACCAATTAATGCACTTGTACTATCTCTGTACTATGTCTGTACTACGTCTGTACTATCTCGCGTTCTGTCCTACGTGGCAGGGGTAGTACAGAAATGAATTTAAGCGATTAAATGCATTGTGTCACTGTACTGTGGCTTTACCGTCTCCACGCGATCGAACGATTGTACCAATTCTAGTGCAAGCCGGTGGATTTATTAATTTATAATTATTTCTTGTACTATGTCCGTACTATGTCTGTACTATGTCTGTACTATGTCTGTACTATGTCTGTACTATGTCTGTACTATCGCGAAGCTTAACACTGGGGAAATCACTTTGGTCGCTATCCACGACATTCCGGCTATACTACGTCTGTACTATCGCGTGCCTCTGTAAAAACGGTGGACTTCCAACCACAGACGTGGGAAGTGTCACGTGGCAAGAACGTAGTACAGACATAGTACAGACATAGTATAGTACAGACATAGTACAAGTGCAATATTGGTCTACTAATACGGGTAACAGTGCGAAAAAATGAAGCCATATCGTAGGCTATATACACTGTGACACTGTACGCTGTACACGACACGGTATATAAATGGAGGCTTCATTCAAATACCCATGTATATTGGGGAAAAAATCGGAGATGGAATCGAAGATCCCCCTCTTTTGAAAAATCGGGAAATATAATTCAGTCGCTCTTAACACTGTGTCATTGTCGAAATCCCCTTAACAGTGCGAAAAAATGAAGCCAGAACGTCACAGGGTATTGGGGAAAAAATCGGAGATGGAATCGAAGATCCCCCTCTTTTGAAAAATCGGGAATAATTCAGTGCCTCTTAACACTGTGTCATAGGTTATGACATTGTAGTAATTCGCTTAACAGTGCGAAAAAATGAAGCCAGAACGTAGGCTATTCACTGTACGCTGTACACGACACAGTATGTAAATGGATGCTTCATTCAAAACCCCATTGATATTGGGGAAAAAATCGGAGATGGAATCGAAGATCCCCCTCTTTTGAAACATCGGGAAATATTAGTGCCTCTTAACACTGTGTCATTGTTTCATGACATTGCGTTATGACATTGTCAAATTGACAAATTCCCTTAACCCGTAATTGTAGACCAATTAATGCACTTGTACTATCTCTGTACTATGTCTGTACTACGTCTGTACTATCTCGCGTTCTGTCCTACGTGGCAGGGGTAGTACAGAAATGAATTTAAGCGATTAAATGCATTGTGTCACTGTACTGTGGCTTTACCGTCTCCACGCGATCGAACGATTGTACCAATTCTAGTGCAAGCCGGTGGATTTATTAATTTATAATTATTTCTTGTACTATGTCCGTACTATGTCTGTACTATGTCTGTACTATGTCTGTACTATGTCTGTACTATGTCTGTACTATCGCGAAGCTTAACACTGGGGAAATCACTTTGGTCGCTATCCACGACATTCCGGCTATACTACGTCTGTACTATCGCGTGCCTCTGTAAAAACGGTGGACTTCCAACCACAGACGTGGGAAGTGTCACGTGGCAAGAACGTAGTACAGACATAGTACAGACATAGTACAAGTGCAATATTGGTCTACTAATACGGGTAACAATGCGAAAAAATGAAGCCATATCGTAGGCTATATACACTGTGACACTGTACGCTGTACACGACACAGTATATAAATGGAGGCTTCATTCAAATACCCATGTATATTGGGGAAAAAATCGGAGATGGAATCGAAGATCCCCCTCTTTTGAAAAATCGGGAAATATAATTCAGTCGCTCTTAACACTGTGTCATTGTCGAAATCCCCTTAACAGTGCGAAAAAATGAAGCCAGAACGTCACAGGGTATTGGGGAAAAAATCGGAGATGGAATCGAAGATCCCCCTCTTTTGAAAAATCGGGAATAATTCAGTGCCTCTTAACACTGTGTCATAGGTTATGACATTGTAGTAATTCGCTTAACAGTGCGAAAAAATGAAGCCAGAACGTAGGCTATTCACTGTACGCTGTACACGACACAGTATGTAAATGGATGCTTCATTCAAAACCCCATTGATATATTGGGGAAAAAATCGGAGATGGAATCGAAGATCCCCCTCTTTTGAAAAATTGGGAAATATAATTCAGTGCCTCTTAACACTGTGTCATTGTCGAAATCCCCTTAACAGTGCGAAAAATGAAGCCAGAACGTCACAGGCTATACACTGTGACATTAGGGAGGTTCCGATTTGCAATCCCGGGTTACGAGTTATGGTCATAGATTCTTTTTTTCGCATGACACCGATGACGATAACTCGTAATCTGGGAAAACGTCAACGTCCCGAACTTCGGGATCCCAGTGTTAATTCTTACGTCGTTCGGGACGATTTTCGTCCCGGATTACGAGTTACGGACTAAGGTGCAAACATCAAGTATAATCGTCGATTAAGAATAATGTTCAGATTCTGTTCAGATTTATTGATCGAGCGGTCCGATTCAGGGCAGTCCAATTTGCCAGCGTATTCAGCGAATTCAGATCTGCGAAATTCGATGATGACATCCTTAACTCGTTCGGAATTCTCGTGAAACAGATTTCGGAACCGATTTCGCATGCCAGGTCCATTCCGAGTTAAGGTCATCCCGGATTACGATTAACGTCATAACGACGATGACGCGGTTAACTCGTAATCCGTAATCCGGAACAAAAATCGGAACCTCCCTATTGTGTCACGCTGTGTCCCACACGACACAGTATGTAAATGGATGCTTCATTCAAAACCCCATTGATATTGGGGGAAAAATCGGAGATGGAATCGAAGATCCCCCTCTTTTGAAAAATCGGGAAATATTAGTGCCTCTTAACACCGTGTCATTGTTTCATGACATTGCGTTATGACATTGTCAAATTGACAAATTCCCTTAACCCGTAATTGTAGACCAATTAATGCACTTGTACTATCTCTGTACTATGTCTGTACTACGTCTGTACTATCTCGCGTTCTGTCCTACGTGGCAGGGGTAGTACAGAAATGAATTTAAGCGATTAAATGAATTGTGTCACTGTACTGTGGCTTTACCGTCTCCACGCGATCGAACGATTGTACCAATTCT
>LGRX02005325.1:0-37113 GCA_001247695.2 Cymbomonas tetramitiformis
TTCTTAAAATTTTCACACCGCCCGACATGGACGCAGAGAGCCGTGCGCAGCTGCGTGACCTGAAACAGGATTTTGTCGACGAGATTATTTCTGACCCCAAGCACAGGCGTGGGTATAACTTCGAAGTGGTGTACGAGGATGGTGACCGCAGGGACCACATCTTGCGCGTGCAGGACTATGGGAAGGGGGATGCCGCGGTGGCTGGCGCATGGTGCTTGCTGAAAAGCTCTTAAGGTGGAATAGCTAGAATACAATGTATGTAACGTATTGCATAAGATATCTTAGAAGTGCCTCCCACCAAGTCCCTGCGGCATAGTCTGATGGCCGCACTGAACACGCAGTGTAAAAATGTAAGCATTAATTTACCCTGTTTCATTTAAGCCTGTAGTTTTAGGGCATAGTAAGTAGAGGTTTCCTATGCAGTACCATATTTGATCGAATAGCATAAGGCATCAGCTTGAGATACACGTATTATCGGTACATCGATCACTCTTGTATACCCAATATCGATCTCAATTCGATTGCCTAAATTCTATTATATATTTAACTTACATTTCCAGCCAATTTTCTTAAATTTAAGAAAGTGCATTCTCGGTAGTCAGCCAGCACGGTTATCTCTTATTTCGGTCATTTTCTTAGCCGAAAAAGCTAGCCAGCCGTACTCATCGAGTTGGGTACTCCCCCCCCCCCAAACGTCAGGCCGGTTTCTTAATGTCGGTTTTCTTAAAAGTGAGTGATTACTGTATGCCTCAATGGTCCATATCACACGTGTAGCTCTCCTAATGGATGCGTGATGCCACCAGGGTAGTGTTTTTTGGTACAATGTGGCATCGTGCGTGTGTTCAAACTGATGGCTCTTCTTTCGATTTTTTTCCCAGGCGCACTTGGGAACCAAATAAGCCCGCCCATCATTCAAATTGAAGCTATATATCATGGCCAATGATGTGTGTGGTTGTGGGTTGGTTGGCATAATGCCATTCGTCGTAAGTAGCATGCAAAGCATTCAACCCTACCGTACTTGCCATAATTTGCGTGTAATATTGACTTTATTCCAGCCTGGATAGCGAGCTTGAGCCTCGGGAATCCTGGAAGTTAGCGTTGTGAAAATGTACATATAGCCCAACCGACTGTAGAACGTATTGAAGTATACACATGAATCGAATTTTAGAGACCTTTACATGCATGATAAGCTCACCCAATCAGTCAATTTAGACATACCTCTAGGGTGGCGTGGGGGAAAAAAGACAAGCGAAAATCGGGGGAAACAGTTTTGTCACATGCATGGGCCTTAACGACATGCATATGGAGCGCGTTGTCGCCATTCACATGCCATAGCACGTAATGGGCACCTAGAATAGGTCCCAATAATGAACTCTACCATCATGTTCGGAGTGCCATGGCCAAAGGCATGCCTTAATCAGCCTAGCCGTGTGTGGTACTTGTGCCACACCAGCGAAATTAATTCATTTTCAGGCATTTCACCCCCCCAAAGCGCGTGACCGTAACATGTACCAAAAGTCGGTCGGGGTTATTTTCAATGTTCAAAATAATTCAAAAGGGTCCTAAATAAATTTTCAACGCCTTAGTTTGACCGATATATCCGCATCTAGTGCACCCTACATGGGATTCTTATTGGTACTTGTGACGGTGCCACAACACGGGGTAGTAGACACTAACTAATAGTGCCTCGTACCAGCCGATACCCCCCCTTGGTCGAAAATGACCTGCTAGCGGAGCAGTTCCAGGTGGCTAACACTATCCGGTAGTCCTTGTGGTAGGACTGAAAACACGACCAGTCCTACCACAAGGACCGCTTTTTCAATAATTTTTTAAGGTCGCCTATCGATACCAAGATTAGCTGCCCATTGGTTTACGGCATCTTTGGGACTTGAACTAAGTTCCCCTTCTTCCACGTCGCAAGTTTTGACCGTACGCGCACGGTGCATTATCTATAGTAAGCATGGGTAGTGGAAAAATGATCGAACATCAGCTATCACTAAAATCATCGGATTTTACATACCCATGCCACTTCAACTGAGATTTTGATGTTCAAGACCACCTCGGATGAAAGTTTTGAGATGACATTAGCAAAAGGGCTACTCGAGAACTTGACGACGCAGGTCTTGAATTTTTCGTTGGACCTATTGTGAAGCGGATAGCCGGGCTTAAATGTAGGTCCTTGTGGTAGGACTGAAGAATTTTTCCAGATTTCGTAAAAATAACTCTTGTGGCTACTGCCCCGTGGAACAGTACTGTCACAATGACCGGAACAGTGAAATATATATATGTAATTGACGGAGTCGGGTGGATATATATATCTCACAGAAACCTAGAGCAAGCTGTCAGGCAGGTGTCTCGGGTTTCACAGTGCGAAGATAATTGAATAAGATACGGGGAGTGTTTTATTCCCTGAACTGAGCAGAACCGTGCCAGGCAAGACGGCACCGCGGGTCGAGGGGTGACACAGGCGGGCAGGACTGCCACCCCCTTACAGTGGGGGGGCTAAAGTCACTGTCCCCATGACACCACCTCACCCCGAAGAGGTGAGGTGCCAAGGCAGTACCCAACCCTAAACCCTAGAGATACAAATGTTATAAGTCCAGGGGACTTTAAGGTCCAGCTAACTAGAATGCCAAGCAGCTGACTCACAACAGTGGTTCTACGTAGGATTGAAGGGCAGGGGTCCCGATGCTCTAAGTGCCTATTCTCCCGGGGGTGGGTTAACCCACCGTAAGAGGGGTTTACGGTGGGTTACCCAACCCTAAGCATTCCACATTTGCCGCGTACTCCGCGCGATAACAGGTGGTCAGCCCCGTGAAAAATAACAACTAGACGCCCATACGGAGCTGGCAAAATCACCAACAACCCAAGCAGGGCTTTGGAAACTCACAAAACTCATGCCGCCTTCAACCCAAACCAGAAATCCAGAAAAAAAATATGTTGGTCGTTTGCTTACCGTCCCGTAAGGTGCCTGTATGTGGTCGGGATTCGTTGGGCCCTTCAAGAGTTCGCCGATAACTGTAGTGACCTCTTTGAATACCCTCTCGACGGACGCGGAGGTAGTAGGCTATGCCCCAGGGAAGGCAGCGAGCAAGCTCTTCACTGTCAAATTCAAATACGATGGTGACGTGCACGACAAGGCTTTGAAGTTCGTGGAGGAATATCTGGTCGGTGACCCACCGGAGAACGAACGCGACGAAGAGGAGGCACCAACCGAGACAACCTTAGCTCTTGTTGTTCGCAGTGGCAACGGCTCTCACTCGGCCGACCCAGCAGCACCACTTGTTCGCCCTAGGCCTCGCACGAATTACCGTTAATATGCGCTTACCCCGAATAATACGAGTATTTCTTCTAAAATTTACCTGATATTTTGCTGTATACCCAAATATGGATTAGCGCGCGGGGGGTTGGCTATCTTGACTTTGGGCATGCATGTGATAAATCGTGATGCCTCAACACATTATCAAACCTTAAAAAGTCTTAACATGCCATCAGAGATGAGGTATATAGCCTAGGTGAACCTACCAATACGTCCGGTTTTTGGTAACCCGCCGTAAGCAATTGCCTCAACCCACCAGTCGACCCTATCGACTTGGCATATCATTTTCATGAAATAAATCAGTCGGAGTGCATTATATTAGGGTATCTACGGTCGAAAGGACTCATAATAGTTATCCCGAAGCATAGGTTCGATGCCTCAACTCGATTTGTGCATGAGTTATAGGCCATTCAAAATTGCTCTTACGGTGGGTTAACCCACCTTAACCCCGGGAGAATAGGCATAAGGGTTCTCTGCCGATGCACCGGACGGTGTCACGTCGGTGATCGACACCGTTGCAGTTGTGCCGCCGGAGAAAGATGGCAGCCACACAGGAGACGAGCGGAATGCCGGCCAGTCCTCCTCGCCGTCGTCACCGTGGACGGCATGGAAAGCCGGTGGCGCCGCGTCAGGCACCTCCTCGTCGAATTGCTCATCGCAGAGGTCCACGCCCGAGAATCGGACGGCCATGGCTGCCGCACCCGGCTGAGCGGAGTCGTCCAGTGGCGGGGGCTCCAATGCTTGCAAAGAGTTGACACGGGGTGCCGGCGGTGGCGCAGGCGGCCACGCCGACATCGGAGGAGGAGGGGCCGCCGTGGGGGCGGTAGCCGGCGCCCGCCCCGGAGCGAAGGATGCCGAACAAGAGTAGGGGCACACGCCCTCGGCGTCAAGGTGGCCCGTGGCCACCGCCCACAGGCGGAAGCAGGTGACACAGACGAGCCCGGTGCCTTCCCACTGCAGGTAGCGGGCATTTCGCACGGGTTTCCACTCACCGACGGGGGGCGCCAACTTCTTCCAGCCGAGAGCATGCATGGAGCCGACGGTGGGCTTGCCACCGCCACCACTGCCGCCACCGCCCCTGCCACCACCGCCGCCAGCACCCCCGCGCCCAGCACCACCAGATGTCGGAGGGGAAGGCGCAGAGAGGCGGGCCAAGGCGAATTCGTCACGGAAGACCTTGGCGATGCGCAAGGTGAGGGCGGCGAAGGTGAAGGGGACGTTGGCCCCAAGGTCGCGCAACACCACCAGGTAAAGTGGCGCGACGTGGGGGGAGACGGCCGCAGAAGCACGAAGGACGCTGTAGAGGTCCGAGACCATGTCGGCGTCGCTGTACTGCGGGTGCACCTTCTTGTGCTTGTCGGCCAACGTGCGGAAGGCCGCAAGCTGCGGGGCGGGGTCGACGGTTTCGTCGAGAATGATCGCCCTGAGGCGGACCCAGAAGCGATGCGCGTCGGGATCCCCGATGCCCTCCACGTGGAAACGAAGGCGCTGCAATGCGCAGCGGCCATCGCGGGGATGGAACTCCACGGACTCCTCATACAGGGTGAGGGCAGTGGAGCGGAGGACCGTGGGGAGGACGGCGTACACGAGCTCGTTGAGGACGATGTGGTAGTCCGTGTACTCGGTGTCCAGATCCAGAAGCTTGGCGACGTCATCACGGGAAATAGGCCCGAAAACATGGTTCATGTTGGCGAGCAAGACCGCGAAGTCCGACTCAGCTTCGGGTCCATCAAGAGTAAGGCCAACGGAGCTCTTGAAGCCGTGGGTCCGAAGGAGCTTGGCCAACTCCTCGCCGTAGGAGAAGGCGTAGTCGAGCTTGTCCGCGAACTCCGTACGCTGGGAGGGCTTCACAGGCGTGGAGACCCAAACCGTAGGGTCAGCGTGGAATTCAGCAGAGGTGGCCGCCCGAGAGACTGGGGTCGGCTTGGCGGTCAACTGTGACATGCGCACAATCGAGCCCCCAGAGCCGCCACGGTCGGGGCTAGCCGATGAATTAGGGCTGGCGGAGGAATGCCCTCCAGGAGATTCCCTTGCAGCACGAAGGCGGCTGCCGAGGGAGATGCGGTCCGCGCTCATGTCTGGAAGAACGTAGCGTGGAATGACGTTTGGTTGGTAGTGCGAATGCCGCACGAAATCCGGGAGCTGGTTCCGCTCGAGGAAAAGGACCGGTGCCGTAAAAAACACGCGGCTGGTGGTGAAGAAGCCGGCAATGCGCACAGCAAGATGCAAGCAGCTTGTTTCGCTGCAAGCGGCCGCTGGTTCCGCGGGATCTTTGAGCAGTGAAAATCGAAACACCCACTAAGTGGTGAACCGATAACCTGACCGGAACAGTGAAATATATATATGTAATTGACGGAGTCGGGTGGATATATATATCTCACAGAAACCTAGAGCAAGCTGTCAGGCAGGTGTCTCGGGTTTCACAGTGCGAAGATAATTGAATAAGATACGGGGAGTGTTTTATTCCCTGAACTGAGCAGAACCGTGCCAGGCAAGACGGCACCGCGGGTCGAGGGGTAAAGTCACTGTCCCCATGACACAAGTACTAAGGTTGAATCACTCTAGCGGCCATCTTATAACAGCTTAGAAAAATCATTTAGGACCATATTGCGATTTGTTTTCGACGATACTATAGAGTAGAAATGGATTTAGACACGCTTTTATACGGCAAGCTTTCAAGGGGTGCAAAGCCTGAAAAATAATTAATTCGCACAGTACTGTGACAAGTACTGAACACTAGAACCCTTGGGAGACCCTCTTCCGATCAGGCCTTGGAGGTCAAGCCAACCACCATGTTTCGAAATTGGAAAGTATGTAAGATATCTAGCAACCCACTTGCGTGATTGATACGGATTAGGCCCCGCACGGCGATGGCATATGACCCACACCCGCCAGAAATCTGAAATTTACTTTTTTCGAGGATTTTTCTTTTTGAATTGGCTCCGCGCGAACGTGTGGCATAAGCACATAAGTCATGCTATGCCGGTCGTGAAGGCTTCTAAAATTCGATATGTATGTATAATTGGTCAGTTTAAGTGCTCATGGCATATCCATGTGCATAGGATGCATTAAGCGTGTCATTCATATCGAAATAAAGATGTGGTGGCCGCTCAACGCCCAATTATACCATTTCCCCCGCACCCGCACCCTAACCCAAAGCGGCCACAACTTCCTCGATACATGGAACCATGTGATCTACTGTATAAAGTGTTATATTACATCCATGCACCTCACATGCGATCCTAATATGAATATACGGCATCTTAATGGCGGCAACCACCCAAATATATCCAGGCAGGAATCATCTACAACTCAGCTGCTACTGTAGACCCACTCACCCGTTAAATTCCCCCAAAAATATTTCCCCTTACAAAATTAGTTTCTCGTAGTCCACAATGTCATTTTGAATAATATTTGGGCGATGTACGGCGCTAGGGTACCCGTTGAAATGATTGCGTCCGAGCATGCTACTTGTGTATGCGTATTGGTACTCTGTCTGCCAGGCCCTAGCACCTCGTGCCCAACACTCAATCATGCACCTCCAATATCAACCATGCCCAAATCAGTACGTCTCGTAGTCCGGATTATCATATCGAATCATCGATGCCCGTGCAATGTATGGCGCCAGGGCGCCCGTTGGGGTGATCCCTAGCATGCTACTACTTGCGTACGCGTACACCTGTGCCGACTGTGAGCGTGCGAGGTCTTAGCGCATGTCCGACACTCAACTATGCATCCCCGACAACGTATAGGCCGCGTTCGATGCTGGTTATAGTGCAAAATATCATTTTGAATAATGTTTGGGCTAAGTACGGCGTTTGGGCACCTGCTGGAATTAATATTAGCATGCTACTTGTATCACGTTGGATCGTTTGGAATATATTAGGGCTTTCACATGTAGGGTGGATGTTACCATGCTAATTGCACCAAATCACGGTATGCCAGCGGGCCCACGAAATCCCACGTCATTGGGCATGCTACATATCTTCAATTTGCATGATTGCAGGGCATACTTGATGCCAAAATCTCGCAGAAATAAAATCGAAAGAGGTGACACCATTTTTCACACAAGGCCGTAACCACTATGTCACATAAAGTACTACCCAAGTGGTCCCAAGATGCAACCAGTGAGAGCACTATACGTAGTCGGTCGACCAATGGGGCATAGGGTAACTCGCTTCGGGTCCCGAGGATGATACTATATGATGGATATCGTCAACATTAAACAGGAGGGTACCGAAAAAAAGTTCCACCGCGTTAGTACTTGTCACAGTACTGTTGTCGAAAACAGTACTGTGACAAGTACCACGGGGCAGTAGCCACTTGATGATCACACACTCTGAAATCTTCGAAAATCCAAGTTTTGGAACAAACCCACGCGATAGGTAGGTCATATGAGAGGCAACCAGTGCCCCAAAGCCCTTATATGCCCACTATATACAAATCCGGTCATCGCAGCGACTATCTTGCCGTGGTCCTTGTGGTAGGACTGGGAATTTGGAGAGTAGCCATTCAGAGTCCCAACTCTCAGCAAACTAGTATCGATGGAATTCAAGAGAGCAAGAAGCTCCCCACTCTCCAAAACCCGCGACGATGCCATAATCGAAACGTACCGAAAGATAGACAAATTTAATGAACGCAAATAAAGTTGCCGGAGAGCACCACCTCGTCTCGCACCTCTCGGATGCCGCGAGTCTCAAGCTGTGAGCGTAGAATCAGAATCTGAGCGAGCCAGCCACAAGGCGTGGACACACTCTCTCAAAAGAGATAACGAAATAATAATAATAATCGTTCTACGCTAAAATTCACAACACGCAAGCGTGAAGTGGTCCCATAACCTGCTAGAAACTCAGCAGCGCACGAGAGGGAACGCTTCCGACGGTGAATGAAACAACGAACTAAGATAAACTCAGATCATAGACGTACATACTGAGTCCAGCAGGACACAAGCTGATCACCCAAGATGACACGCTGACTATGACATCTGACTGTACAAACTAGTCAGAGTGTCATTTCCAGCATAATACTTCAGTGGTTGGTATCGGTATTACCTATTATAAGTTTTTGGCAATATCTGCATTGACTAATAGCTCTTTGGTAAGGCTGCCCACGCTTTCCCCCCGCCGCGCGTCTTGGGAACTGCCGCGCGTGTTGGCCCCCGCCGCGCGTGTTGGGACCCGCCGCGCGTGTTGGCCCCCGCCGCGCGTGTTGGGACCCGCCGCGCGTGTTGGCCCCAGCCGCGCGTGTTGGGACCCGCCGCGCGTGTTGGCCCCCGCCGCGCGTGTTGGGACCCGCCGCGCGTGTTGGCTCTGCCGGGGGGGGATAGGATCCGACCCCCAAGGCAAAAGATCGAGGTCTAGGGGGGGTCCAATCCCCCGAGGCAAAATATCGAGGTCTGGGGGTCTAACCCCATAGCAAAATATCGAGGTCTAGGGGGAGGGGGTCCAACCCCTAGACCTGAAAACGAGTCAGGGGAGTATTTCAATGATGTGCTGCCCTGTGGTCAAAGCGTAGACAGCCTAACTATCATTATGGACTAATAACACCTTGGACCAACCGATACCCTGCCTTGGTGTGTAACCGGGGACATTCACATCGTGCATTAGCGTGTTTTTTTGTGAACATAATAATTAGGCGAAACCGTGCGCACGTGACCTCAGCGGCGGTGTCCTCCGCTTTGGCCGCGCTGGAGTCCTCTATCTCGAGGGTAGCTAACGTGGGGGGGCCGGGTTCCGCACGTTTTCGGATAGACAAATGCCGGAGTTGATGTCGGACTCCTTCGGTACGATATTTCGGCGGTCATGGTAAGATAGTCTGATATGATAACTCTGGTGTGCCACCTTCGGTGGTGCACATGTGACAGCGGAAATCGAATAACATATACACATCTTGTAATGTTCTTCTCGGGACTTACGGTTCGTCAACCTTTGCTTGCACTTCTCGCCTGCCCGATACTGTTTTCCCCGTATGTGTGGTACAGTATACGCCCGATCGCCATTGAACGTTTAAAGCATTGATCGTGTTTGCATCGGTATACTCAGAATAGGGAAAATGCTAGAGCGTACGTGTGCGCAGACCAGGCAATCGGAGCGTAAGCGATAAAATCAGAAATGCGGAAGGTAGAGCACGCGAGAACGCGAACAGCGCGGCGGTGGCCGGTGCGTGTGCACAATGATCCCGCACATGCCCACTTGGCCAAGCGAGGCGTCAAATACGATGATTAGTAAAACATTGATATCCGCCAAGTTGACCGTGGCCAACGCGTAGTCGCCCCCATGCGTCCCCCGAAAGCACCTTACATTCCGCACAATCTTCCCGAATAACACCATGGCGCCTAGGCACGCCTAAGGTGCACCACCTACACAAGCGGCGGTGTTTAGCCAACCATCGCCATCGCTCCGAATAAGCACAGAAATAAGATATTCTCGAACGGTATACTCGACTGGGCATAAACACGCTTCCAGGCTCGGTATCGAATATATTGTAGCGCGAAGTGAATCGATTGAGATATTCTGAGCGAGTGTTGCCCCCAAGTCATTGAACCCAAACCCCGAATCGGCTAGTGATAGGCGTGAGACGTACGCGGGTGAGCGCAAGGACGGACTAAGCAGGGAAGCAGGCTTACCGTGGCAGGCAGGGCCGGGGCCGTTTGAAGTCAGCCCGGGGCGGTTGCGGGCCGCTCGATTGCTGGATGCGGGCCGACTCTCAAGGGTCCCGATGTATAAAATGTCTGCGACAAATTTGCGATTTTATGATATTGTCATATACTTAAAATTGGAAGTTTGCGCTTGCGGCGGGCAACTTGGTAGATTGGCCGGGTTGGCCGAAAGCGGGACATTAAAAAAATCAAATGCGGGCTGGTTCGAAAACCGCAGAAAGCCTTCTTCCTACTTGGGCGGTCTGACAAGGGCCGGCCGCCCCGGGACTCCCGTGCTGGCGCCGACGTCACTCTCCACGGTGCCGACGTCCGTGGTCCCATCATTTGTCGAAGCCGTCGAGCTCGACACCACCAGCCGCCGGCGCGCCACCGCATCATTGTCCACGAAGAAATGCTGGAACGAGAGCCCCGCCGTAGCGGCCATGCCGTCTAGCACTCTAGCCTCTCGATGATGCCAGCCAGCTCGGCCTCCATCCCGCAAGCCGTCTCGCTCACCGCACCGTCAATGTACATCACAGCCGTAATTTAACGTACGGCATTAAAGCCATAATACAGCGTAATTCTCAGTAATAAGAGAACCCGCCAACAAGAAAGTCGCCAGCTTTCTGGAAGGGGGGTACCCAACCGACTTGGTAAATATTGATGGATGCTGGTTTCCTCGATACTGAGTGTTGATAATAAGAAAATACAAAGGGGGTGCCCAAGTTGAAAAATATTGTTGGCTGGCCTCAAATCCTGAAGTAGCACCTGACAGAATGCGAGTGAATGCAGGGTCAGGGTCGGGGTCAGCGCCATCCACCGGGCAGCAGTAGGCAGCCGAGCCATGCCGCCCGGCGCCATCCAACGGGAAATCCCGCCAATCAATCCTTGCCCGCCCGTCGTCTTGGAGAAGCACCTGAAGCACCGCGGCACAGCCATTTTGGCCGGGCGGGGATTAATCCTGTACTCATACCTCAAGGGCGGGCGGGCGTGTTCCTCCTGATGCGACACACGATCGACGCACACCAGTCGGAACACGTCCCTTCACCAAGTCCAGCACCCACGCCGGTCATCACGGTCAGAAACACAATCGGTGCGTGGACGTCAGGAAGTACACGTCCGCTGATAAGCCAGCGAGGCTCAATGGCCTCCACGACGAGTTTGTCGTAGGCGAGCGCATTGACGGCGGACGCGAGAACCGCATTGTTGGTGTCGTCGAAGTCAACGCGGTATTCAAGCCAACGTTCTCAAACTGGGTCATCCTCAAGTAGATCACGATACGCCCAAGCTTGACGTGGTCCTTGGCGTCCGCCTTCGAAATTGGCGCCATTGCCGCACCATGGACGGTCTCCCTGATGGCCTTAGTACCAGCGCGGTATTCGCCCGCCTTGCAAACCTCATGCACCTCACGCGAATTGGTCCTGAAAGCGCTGCCGTGCTGGAATGACGTCGGCCGTGTCGTCAGCGTTAACAACTCCAGGCTCTGCGACCCCGGGTGTCGTAGATGTGGTGGAATTAGGCACCCTGTCGTTTAATCTAATAACGCTGACCGCATCGGAGTCGCGCGTATAATAGCGCTCTACGCGCCCCTTTAGTCGCAACTCCAGCCATAGTGATAAATGCCAATAACAGCGCAAGATCGTAGGCGCCGCACCGCCAATTAAGTGCCAGAGACGACGTGAAAAATATGTAGTCCAGGTCGAATCGGGAACATGGGATGGGGAGGCGAAAAGGGAACGAGGCGTGTGGCCGCGACGAAGTACCCACACTAGCCCAGCCGCGGATAATCGCATCATGCAGTAACGTTCACGCTCTGGCACGAGGCAGCATAATGCCTTAATGCGTTACGCGCACCACCTACATGGACGACGTTGCCAAGCATATGAAGCAGGATGGACTCGAAACGCGTGGAATGGGTCCACGACCTACAGGGATATCCTACACTCGGATATCAGGTTAAGTATTTTGTGGGCAAACACAGTCAGCTTTAGGGTTTACTCAACTGGATATACAAATTGATAACGGAGAGAGAGAGTGTGTGTGTGTATACATCTAACCGGAAACCTAAACCCGATCGGCAACCAACGATGACAAGTGACAGACTGACTCTTGCCCCGAGCTACTACGGAATCTAGGGGTCTGGCCAAAGCCTACACCGGATATCCCGGGAGGGATTCCGGCCGGATTCCAGCACAATACGTACAACTCCCAGCAGAGCCCAACCCAGTGAATCACGGGTAAATTACGGCTATGATCGGACGTGTAGACAAGCACGCATAGCACAAATCGGGAGCTGAGCATATCGTGAGTCTTATTCTACTCTCGACACTCACTCGACTATGCCACGGAATGCTCATCATGTGACGACACGACCGCAACCGACTGCATGTCCCACAAACTAGAGTTCATCATCAATCGTAATTACTGGTGCGAACATGATATGCGTCATCAATTATTCATTCCGAAAACGGGGATAAGGCTCACAAAACATATTTTTCTCCGTCGCACAAATCTAAGTTACATCAAACTCAATGCGTCCATAACATAATGTTCACATTCCCAAAATACAGTTTGAACAAATACGAAATAACCTTTAAGTATACTGCATGCATGTTGTAAATATCAAAGGCGACGAGCTGCGGCATGTTACGTTTCACACCGGAACTTACACACATCTTCATGAATTATTGCACACATGTCGTGGATATGTTGCAAGCATAATAATGACTATGCTGCAAATAATTCAAGGATGCTGCAATTGTCATATAGACATGCTGCTGAACATATACGACACATGCCTTCAACAAACGATTTGCACACATGTTCGCAAGTATGTTATACGCAGGCGAAGTCCTACAACGCGCCAATCGATGCTCGTTTACTAAATCGACATGCTTTTTAATTCGTTCCTTTTATCACATGCGGACCGGAGAATCCTTTGGAGATTGCTGACCACCAGCTGTCGCAGAGCTTAAATTTAGCCAACCTTAACGGGAGTAGGCACGATGCAGAAATATGCAAATTATGACATATATTGGCATGCCAATGATTGTTTTATTATTATTGCTAAGTCATTCATAGAGGTGCTCTAAGAAGTAAAGAGGAATCGTACAGACTACAGCTGGTTCCTCTGACACATCCTCGCATATTGCGATTTGCACCCCATGACCCATCATAAGGTCGTGTAGGTTTTGCCTTACAAAAGAATAAAAAATATATATCGTCTCACTTCCTCACCGTCGTGCCGTTGACTATATTAGGAGTCCCAGATGCCACGCCCACCGCCCGTCACACCATTCTGGCTGTGAGACGATTTCGCGTTTATGCCTCCAGCCCGCCAGAAGCCGGGACCGAGCGGTTGCTTCTTCCCGTTTGGATTCCCGTTTGGATTCGCCTTTGCAAGCTTCTGTACCAAACCTCCAATTCAGTACTAGTACACGTGAACAAAACGTATTCTTACTTTGTCAAATCCTTACACTCGAGCAAAGGATAGTATGCTGATAAACAATACCTCCTCAAGAATCGCAGCACTTGAGTTGAAACCCTGCACACTCTATCAGTGCTTCATCTTTCTCTTGCTTTATGGTGCACCAACACATCTACAGCCAGCAGTGAGCAGTCTTCCTTTGGTCGAGCAAAGCAGAGCCAACAAGTTGCCTTGGCCACCAAAGTATCGCATTATTCCTGTTGCTAGCCCAGCTCTGAAACTCTTACTTCAGGCTTCGCCAAGACTTGGCCTTCGCAGACGAGCAGCTCAGAGTAGGCGAACTTGGGGCGCTTGGAGTCCGTTGTGGGGGAACGTACCGTGCCTCCTGTGCTTCCCCTCTTTGAGCGCTCGTTTGCTGGGCCACTCTTACCCTTTGCAATGGAATGTTGCGCCGGCCTTGCAGAATACCCATCCATGGCAGTGGAAATCAGTTTCCAAGCTTCCTCGTTGTACATCTGTTTCATGTTCCAGGTACACAACAAGGCCGCGCATCGCGTCAGAAAGAGTTGGTTGATGAATCAGCCAAAAAGTGTTATGTTAACGGTAGGGACACGCTCGTGTGCGGCACATAGCAGAATTGTAACAGCACTCATCCAGAAAGCCAAGCAACCCATCAGAATGCAACGAGGTCCGATCTGCACATCGAAGCAAAGCCATTGCGAGAGCTGTAAAAATATACGATTGACGAGGACGCTAGACACTTGCTTCCCCTGTTGCAGGCAGGCTGGAGCACGCACCCGCTCCTCGGCACTCCTGCCGACGTTACGGTCAGGATGGAACTGCAGAGCTGCCTTGCGGTACGCTTGCTGTATCGCACCGTCATCAGGCTTGTTGCCTGGCTGATATGCCCGTTCCCAGGAGAAGGCACCCCCCTCGCTCAAGTTTGGCACAAAAAGTTTGAACCAACCCGACTGGCGCCAATCATGCAACGAATTACCGTTGTGACTGTTATGCCTGGAGTGCAGGACCCTCGGCGAGGGCTGTGAGAGGGACGGAGAACACCAAAGAAGGGCCTGGTGCGTGTTGCATACCACGTCCACGCCGAACGCCGCCAACACTTTCGCCACGTCGTACTTCCATTCTATGCCATCCACCTGTCGGCACTCCAACGACACACTCGTCAACACTTCGGCACTTGAAACCCTGCCCTTGAGCAGAAAGGCGAAGCTCACAGGGTTGCTCTAGGTGTCTCCCCGCTCAAAATAAGCGAAAAGTTATTAAGGGGTTGTATACTATACCACGCACGATACACCGGGTTGTTGAGATGCACGCAGCGCAAGGATGCAAGGGCGGCGCCGGGGGTTGAGAGGTGGGCAGTGCAACACCTGTTGTGCGATGCGCTCAGATACGGTCGCATACAGCACCTCCCGTTCTAGTGTCCGTTGTTGCTCTGAACACGCCCTCGTCTTAAGGCTTCAATCAGACCACCTCAGCAGCTCAAGGTGCGACAGCGGGAGAAAGCTAGCAGGGCGAAAAGGATACTGGGACGCATGTCATAAGCGCGCCCTCAGGTGAAGAGTTCTCTACCAAGTCCCTTCGTCTAAGCCTCCCGTGATTGTGGCGAGTACTCGTTTCTCCTTCCATCCTCATGACGTAATGTACGACCTTGCCGCGTTCCCTCACCTCTTCGTCACGGGTTTTCAGACCTCTTCGTCACGCACGTTCCCACTTCCCCGTCTTCCCAGTCTCCCTTTTTTCATTGTGGCGTGTATTCCACCATTTCCGTATTCCCTTCCACTTTCGTCATTTCCGTTCGCACTCCCCTTCTCACACGTAACATTCCGTATCCGTGTCTCCCGTCGCCTGGTGAAGTGTGGTCCCCACCTTGGTGCCCCTGATCTGCCCGAGCCTCGCGAAATGCGCGATTTCCGTCGTTAGAATCGCACGCGTCCGTTCCATGAGACTTTCCGCCGTCGAGCTTACTGAGCTTCTCAGTTATCTCAGAAGTCTCCCCTATCGGGGTTGAATCTGAATTTACTTCCGGCTCGAACAACGTATCGTAAGGCTCCTGTCATGCAAGCATAAGCAACGCTTTGAAGATTCGCACTGATGCGTGGCATTAAAAGAGGTTCGATCAAGCACAGGGCAGCGTCGTGTGCGGTGTGCCAAATCAAAGGACATCGCCAGGTGAACAGGCTTTCCACAAATCAAGTAATGTAAAGGGTGCGGAGCCATTGGTAAGTGAGGTATTGCATCGGACAGCGACTCAAAAGCTAGTGTAAACAGGTCAATATGGCACGAGCAGTGAGACCTGGCCTTCTCGATAATGTTGTTTGGAAACACTTTCAGCCTAATCCACCAAATACTTTATCATCTAACCGCGTTGTGAATATAGCAATAAGATGAAGCGTTATGCGATACAATAAATGACTTGGGTCAATTTTGATCAAGTTTGAAATTTCGCACCCCTTCTTCACTCGAGGTACTTGCAGTTGACATAGCCATGCGAGTCTCAGTATGTTCGTCTAGGCTGTGATGGAGAGGCCACTGTCAGACCCTTGCAACAATTCTGCAGAGGTCAACTTACTTATGTGGACAACTCGTCGACGTTCGCACCACTGTACCCCTCATACGCGAGGCTGCTTAAAATATCAGGTGTGCAGTCAAGCAAGTCATGAATGATCACTTGTGGGTGTGCGGACGAGGGGTTCCAAATCAGAAAACCTCGCCTCGTAAGTCTTCACCCCTATAAGAGAGCCCTAAATATTCTTGAAGGAAAGGCGAACCGCATACTGTGCAGTTCAACAATTACAGTATCATATCGGAAACCACATACTGCACCGTTCAACAGTTTGATCTTTACAGTTCAACACGTGATATCGTCATTTACACGTACGGTATCATTGAAATACCCTGCCAGTTCAATCATCTCAGTGTTGAGTTTAGCAGGATCTAGTATCTTGTCATCCGATCTGTAGACTAAGAGAAAGACTTCGTATCGTTGGCCTTTATCGCTACGGAAACAAGTTCCCGCACCCTTCGCTTGCTTTTTGTTTTTTCATTTAAAAATTGTACGATCTAATTTTTATATGTCGTTTCATGTTCATCTCGATTTGGTTTTTTATAAATGTTTTCCTCCAATAGAGCCTACTCACGCGTAGATGTGGTTCACGGCCCCATATCTCTATGACGATGACGCAGAGGTTTATGTCATATTGTCATACATTGGTTTTATTTATATTTCATCTTCGATAATATAATATCACACCTAACGATAACGATGACGTGCGCGATGTGATATAATTAATAATATGTATATCGAATATCCTGTGCCGCGAGCGCTATCGCGAGGAAACGTCAAATGATTTTGGATATCCAAAACGTACTATAGAGCTCTAGAACCTCTGCTCCTTATGATTTGGAACCTGGCCAAATTACCTTACTGTACTTACTTACTTACTTACTTACTTACTTAATCAGCAGCAGCAAAGCGCGAATCCCAACGGGCGACACACACGAACTTCCGATCTCACGATCGCCAGACGCTAACGATGACAGTGCCACTGCATTCGCGTACATTTACCGCGACGCCACCCACGCGTTATGGCATGGCATGTTGGGATGCAAAAAGCGAAGCACTGTCGCGCACATGATCCTACGGTCAGATGGCCTAGCGGAGATCTCTTTTTGAGATCGATCCGCCTAGTACCGATACAAACAGGCTCACGGAGCCTCTTGGTTTTGTTTTTGGAGGTTGGAGCAGCAGCTTGTACACGATCTCGAATATAGCAGCTGGTGTTTCTCGAAGCGAAACAGTAGCAATAATTAGAGCCATGGCAAACCATTTCAGCGTAGACACCGGTGGCCGCGTGGAGGATTATGTACAACGGTTGGGCCAAACGCCGTTGTTCAAGACCAAAGTTGAACTGCACAGTGATGAGTTTCAAGCAAACTACAAGGTAGCGTGGCAACACATTTTTTTGATAATAATTATAATCTTGAAGAATCTCGATCAGCACCTCCTTTCAAAGTTTTCGCCTGGGCTTTTCTCAAATGCAACCGTGTTGCACGTTGTGCGAGTCTCGGATTCTTTTTGCTGTGTGCACCCTCATAATGCGGAGAGGTTTGAACTGTGACCTCAGAAACCGTTCTTGAAAGGCGCTTTAAGAATCTTACGTTTCATTCATTTCATGTCGCGTACGGCTTGCGGCAGGAAATGCAAAATCTCGTCACCGAACTCAACGGGCGCCTGGAGGAAGCCTTATGGCCGGGTTCCGATAAAGCCTGCGCAAAGCATATCAAGGAGGGAATGCTCTTGGGTGCTCCCTGCTGTGACGCAACTTGCCCATCCCTTTTCCATCCATACCGATATTGCTTATCAAGGCCTCGCCAAACCATAGACGAGCAACAGGAACTGCATTTCATTTCGGCATGCGAGGGCTGCAGACGTCGAGATATCTGAATTTAGAAAAATATAGTTCGTTCAGTATTTCTGCAGATCTTGACGCAATAAGTGCGATGGATTGGTGGGCCTGGAACGCGACTCTGGCAGCGAACTTTTTCTTGTTGTTTATCTCACAAGGTATCTCGAGTAGTATCAAGCAGTCATCGTCATCTTTCTGATCCGTCTCAAGGACTCGCACTTGAAAGCCTTGAGCAGTAATTCATCAATTTGGGCCCCCGATTGTGAAATTATCCTTTGTACCTCTGGTCCGGGGACAGCACGTGAGCGTGTGGAGCTGCTTCTGGACGACGACTCGCCGTTTATTGAGCTATGCCCGCTGGCGGGCTGGGGCATGAAGGGCATCACCGCCGGTGCTGGCACGATCGCCGGCATTGGCCTTGTGTGCGGCGTAGAATGCATGCTATCTGCCAGGTACGTGTCATGCCCAAGTCCTCTAGCGCAACCGCGAGGCGAAACCCTGCTCAACACAACCTGACCGGGCGGTACCATCATTGTCTAGCTTGCCTCGCTGCGGATCGCACTACCGAAGTGACTCTCACCCGCAGGTCTTCACCACAACCGCTATTTCATGGTCTGATCTCCGACAGCGTTGCGCTGTAACGCTGATTGTTACAGACCGGATACCCTCCGGGTTGCGCTTCAGGAGGGAGGAACCCCCACCGCCACAATACCCCTCCACACATCCCCCCCTTCGATCAAATGTATCATAACATCCACCAACTATGATAATGTTCTTTTGAGCCATTGATACTTGTGACATACATATCTGCATCTTTCACGGGCGCTTTTGGGTCTCGCGGTTGGCCCCTTCGTGCGGTCACGCAGATCGCCTCTGGCATCGTGCTTCTAACTTTCCCTGCACTCTTGTCCCGTCGCTCTCGTCAGGCGGCCTCGCGGGCTCGCAGGCAGGAGTGTCTGTCTACCTGTAGTGTCTCGTATTTTCTGGCTCTTTTTCCAGGCGAGGGCGTTGCACGCAGGCAGGAGGGTCTCCCTGGCCGTAAATTTCTTTAATATTTTCCAGGCGAGGGTGTTGCACAGCTGCTAGGTTATGTTCGAGCTGAGGTGCCTTACTGTGGGGTCCCGGGGGTGCAGCAACCCCACCATCAAGGGCGGGGCTTCTAATGCGATGTCCGTAAAAAAGGGTATCCGCATCGCCGAGATCGCCCTGGAGAACCGACTTCCGATGATTCAACTCGTGCAGAGCGCCGGCGGAGATCTCCGGGATCAGTTCAACGTGCTTCCATATCCTCGTCTCCCCACCGGCCCCGCACCGGGCCCTGAAGACTCCGTTGTATCTCTCAGTGCCTGCAACCACACATCCCTGCGGCGCGCCGCGATATCAGGAAGTCGCTTGATATCACTTGACATCTTGACATGTCACGGGCAGGAGGCGCATGGCACTCTCAGCAGATCGTGCTTCCAGGTGAGCATGGCTTGGCCTGGGTCGAGGGCTTCTGGGTTTCGGGGTGACATGCCTTGCAGGTGTTTCATGCAGGCGGGGCTATCTTCCGTGACCTAGCGTATCGCTCTCGGCAAGGCATCCCATCGATTGCTGTGGTGTTTGGTTCGAGCACTGCTGGCGGCGCGTATCAGCCGGTATATGCCCCGCAACCCCTATTTGCGCATCCCCCCCTGACACCACCCCCTATTTTCCGTGCGCCCATCCTGTATTTAGTGCCGTCAGAGTGCATACTGGTTGCTGCCGGAAGACTGTTCACTCGTGCAACTAGGTTCGAAGATTCTCGAGTCATGATTTAAATGTCGTGGCACGTGCGGTTGACGGAAGTGGATTCGACCGTTGGCTGAAGCAGTATAAACAGCTGAAGCAGTACAAACCGATGTGGTGTATCTGGTGCCTGAAATTGTGCATGCAATTGGTGGAGGTGGCATAATCGGTTTGAAGTGGCAGAGCCGTTTGAGTCGAGTGGATACGACAGTATGGTAAAGCAGCATTCACAGTGTTACGAGGTGGCAGCTGAATAAAGTGGCATTGACCGATGTCCGTGGTGGGATCGGCCATTTCGCATCTTTCGGCTTCGTTTGTCCTGGAATGTCATACTGTCATAGTAGGGAGGCAGGGTCCAAATACCTTATGAAGGGTACTGTTACATCAGGGAGGCAGGGTCTACCTGCAGCCTGCGAGGCTGTAAAGGGGTCCTCTACCCGGCCACAGCGTCCGAGAAGAGGTGGCACCCCGGTGTTGCCGCGTATGGACGTGGCGGTCGCGGCGAACCAAGTTGGAGAACGGGTTGGGGGGGGGAGGAAGTGGGGACTCAGGGCATGAGTGATTATACAGTCCTGGTAAAAGACCAAGCCAAGGTATGTGACGCAATCCCTTCACTGCCACGTCACCCACAGCCATCCCGGAGGAGGGCGGCTACTGCCAGCTGCGGCCACATGGGAGGGGGTTGCCGGGAGCTGCGAGGAGGGTGCAGCTTTTTCCTTTTCTTTCTGCAAGGAGTGCTTTACTGCCAGCTGCGGCCGTATAGGGGGTTGATTCTGCTGTTGCTGCCGTCATCACCGATTACATGAAGGCCGCACTATATGCGCACATCGCGTCACATGAAGGCCCGTACACTTACATTCTGCCATCCTCCCCTCGCCCTCAGGTGTACCTCGGAGGCCCCCCCCTGGTGAAGATGGCCACGGGTGAGGAGGTCAGCCACGAGGACCTGGGCGGCGCGGAGATGCATGCTAAGGTCTCCGGTGTCTCAGACTACCTCGCAGGTAGATCCTCAATCTTCCCTTCGTGCGTCCTGCCTTGTGCGTTCCCGTGTTCATCTGGTGGGCGAGGCGCCGCTCACCTCCTTACATCGGTGTTTGCTCATCCTTGGACCGGTTCCTTGGGTACCATATAGCCGCAGAAGGTTGGCTGCACTATGTACCCACGGCGGGGATCAAAGGATTCAGTACACACACTTCGAGACACTGATCCGGATTTTCCGGGTTTCGCTAGTGAAGAAAGAGACCCCCTAAGCCTCACTGGGCCAGTCAAGCGCCTCTGCCTCTGCAACTGCACTGTCTGCGCACTAATGCTATGCCCCGGAAGCCGTTTCGCTGTGTGTGTGTGTGTGTGTGCTTATCCTTATGGGCGATGATCGGTCACATCGTATCATTTTTCCATGCTGCTTTGCATCTGGGTTGGGGATATGTATGAGTTGGTGGTACCATGTCACAGGCCCGCCCTGCTCCTGATTTGCTTCTCACATCCACTGGGATGATGGTGGGCTGGCTTGTGTAGGCTGATTTCATGCCATTCAGTGTGTGTATGTGCTCTGGACTGAGATTGGACTTGTCTGGCGCCGTAGGCATGCTCCAACCTCGGAGTCGTCGCTGGGAGGAGATAGATTGGCCGTGGATCCTGAAATGAGAGGCACGTGAGGAGATCTGAGCCGATGAGTGCGGGCTTGATGGAGGCGAAGCGTGCTGGGAGGGGGGCGATTGAGCGGATTAATTGCAGTGGATGAGAAGCATGCGCTGCTCTTGACGAGGCAGATTGTGGGCAGTCTGAACCACGAGAAGATCACCCCACTCCCGGCGGCTTACCTCGCAGGTGCTGCTCACGCCGGCTCACTTGGAAGCAGTAGGGAGCTTTCCCCCATGCTGGGACAGGGGAGCTAGCGGGAAAAGGGGGCGGCGAGGACATGGGGGCACCTGCAGTGGTCCAGAAGTGATGGAGAAGGTGGATCGGGCCGTGCACGGCATGTCTGGTGGGTTCGCGCATAGGGGATATCGGTCGGTGTGGTGGAGAGGAGTAAGGGCATGATTGGCAGGAACAGGGCAGGGCCCTAAGGGCCATGGGTGCCTGGTACGGCGCAAACCTGAGGCGGCATAATGGTTGCGAATTACAGAAAATGCGGACAGTGCGCAGAGGGATGCAGCGGGAAGTGGTGCGCTGGTGGCAGGTATGGTGGAGCCTCCGCTGTACCCTGCAGATGAGCTCTTGGGGATTGCATCTGCGGATGTCCGTGTGCCCTACGATGCTCGGGAGGTGATCGCACGCTTGACGGACGGCAGGTGTGGGCCCCAGGGATGGCGCGCCCGTGCCCCCCCTAGTGCAGACCAGGCTCGGGCACGTATGAGCCATGCAATGTCTTTATTCTGGGTTGTTACGAGAGCTACAGGGCTGGGAACAGGGCGCGCGACGGTGGCATATGCTGCTTCACTCAGCTCCGCATTTCGCGTGAGCTGAGCATGTGTGCACGCCACATACTGCTTGGGTCGAATCTGATGGGAGCATCATACTCTTTTGGTTGCGGATGGGGGGTTGACAATTGAACCGAGGGCGCTCCGCCATTCATGCGTGTTGACGCGGGCAATGAGGATGAGGGGAGGGGTTGCACCAGCCGATTCAACGAGTTCAAGCCCCTTTATGGCCCTGGTCTTGTGACGGCCTTCGCTTTTATCTGTGGTTTCCCAGGTACCCGCCAGCTCGGCCCTGTACATGTGAATCAGCAGCGGCTTGCTTGCCGGCTGGGTGCCGTGAGGCAAGTGCGCAGCGCCAGCAGCGGGCGTCTGTGGCGGTGTGACTTGCCACCAGGGGGGTGCGGAGAGCAGTGGGCCTCTGGCGGTGTGACTTGCCACCAGGGGGTGCGGAGAGCAGGGCGTCAGTGACGGTGTGACTTGCCACCGGGGGTGCGGAGAGCAGTGGGCCCTCTATGACGGTGCGACTTGCCACCGGGGGTGCGGAGAGCAGTGGGCCTCTATGACGGTGCGACTTGCCACCGGGGGTGCGGAGAGCAGTGGGCCTCTATGACGGTGTGACTTGCCACCAGGGGTGCGGAGAGCAGTGGGCCCTCTGACGGTGTGACTTGCCACCGGGGGGGTGCGGAGAGCAGTGGGCGTCTGTGACGGTGTGACTTGCCACCGGGAGTGCGGAGAGCAGTGGGTGTGCTGGCGAACAACGGAGTGCTTTTCAACGCGGAGGCGAACAAGGGCACCCAGTTTATTCACTTGTGCAACCAGCGCAAAACTCCCATCGTCTTTCTCGCCAACATCACGGGTTTCATGGCATGCCCACCCTCCTCTAAATCCCGGGTCTGCTTTGATGACGGGGAGGCGGGCGTCTGCTTCGATGTCGGGCTGGCGGGCGTCTGCTTCGATGACGGGGAGGCGGGCGTCTGCTCTGATGACCGGCAGGCGGGCGTCTGTATCGATGACGGGCAGGCGGCGCTCTGCTTCGATGACCGCAGGCGGTCGCCTGCTTCGATGACGGGCAGGCGGGCTGCCTGCTCTGATGACCGGCAGGCGGCTGCCTGCTGATGACCGGGCAGGCTGGGCGTCTGCTTCGATGACGGGCAGGCGGGCGTCTGCTTCGATGACGGCAGGCGGGCGTCTGGGCTTCTGATGACAGTCTGGCGGGCGTCTGCTTCGATGACGGGCAGGCGGGCTGCTGGGGGCTCTAGTGATATGGGCTTGAGGGAGTGCACCTGTCCGCATGCTCGAACGCTTGCCCAGCTCCAGCGGCATGCTGGGTGAACAAATGGGGGTTGGGACCTTGGGCGTAAGGGGCCTCGCTGTTGCGTCCATTTGCTTTTGACTCGGCTCGTAGGGCGGGAAACGCCCCAAGTGTGCAACTGGCGGCCGCTTTGAAGCCCCCCCCCGCGTCCTGGTATGCCTGTGGCAAGTGGTAGTGAGTATAGGGACGAAGACAACGTCTTGATAGACGCAGCAGTGGTGCCGTGAAGGCGAAGACCATAGTCATCGAGGCGAAGACCATAGTCATCGAGGCGATGACAAGATGGGTGCCGTGAAGGCGAAGACCATAGTCATCGAGGCGATGACAAGATGGGTGGCGGGAAGTCGAAGGGCCTCGCAGGGAGGATCGTGCTCGTGCGATGGCGCGATGTTGGGGTGGTAGCTTATGGCGCGACACTGGGAGAGGATGACAACACGTGCTGTAGGGGCGTGGGGAGAGCGGGGACATTGAATTGTGGGGGGCGCGGTGTGTGCGCTCCGCAGGTGGGTCAAAAGTATGAGCGCGGGGTAATGATCGTGCGGTGGGTGCGCTCCGCAGGTGGGTCAAAAGTATGAGCGCGGGGTAATGATCGTGCGGTGGGTGCGCTCCGCAGGTGGGTCAAAAGTATGAGCGCGGGGTAATGATCGTGCGGTGGTGCGCTCCGCAGGTGGGTCAGAAGTATGGGCGCGGGGAAATGATCGTGCGGTGGGTGCGCCGCAGGTGGGTCAGAAGTATGAGCGCGGGGTAATGATCGTGCGGTGGGTGCGCTCCGCAGGTGGGTCAGAAGTATGAGCGCGGGGTAATGATCGTGCGGTGGGTGCGCTCCGCAGGTGGGTCAGAAGTATGAGCGCGAGGGAATGATCAAGCAAGGAGCGCTCATGATCAATGCGGTGACGAACTCCGCGGTGCCCGCGATCACCATTCAGATGGGAGCCTCTTACGGCGCAGGTCGACCCCTTCCCCGCTGCACAGAGCACAAGGGCCCGGCTGGAATGCCAGGGCCCTTGAGAATGTGCTGTAATGAATGCATACTAAGCGTGCCAGTACTGACTTATGCGCACCTCTGGTGTCGTGGCACCAGATGCAGAGGAGGGGGAATCCCGTTTGGAGCGTGTGTCGAGGTTAGGGTTACGGTTAGGTTAGGGTTAGCTGGGGGCGGGGATCCAGCCTCAGCCTACGTGCCCCCGGTCGTGGGTGGGAGGGGGTGACCTATGACAGTTAATTGATCCTACCATCTTCGCGGTGGAGATACATTATATATGTTGTTTGTCCGCACAGAAGAGAAGAGTGGAGGTGCATGTCCTCACAGGAGAAGGGTTAGGGACCTGGTGATGCGAGCTTCCTCTGTCCCCGCATCCCGCTGTTGAGTGTTGGGATGTCACGGAGCCCCCCTTTTCTCTCCAGGTGAGCTGCGGTGCCGAGCGTTAGGGTTTTTACAGAGCCCCCTCTTGTTGGTGCCGAGAGGGTCTGAGGTCTCCTGGCATCTGAGCTCTCTTTGGTCTTGCGCAGTCTGTTGCTGTGAACCGGGGGATTTACCTGAGGGGTGCATTTCCCGATTTGGAGGCGCTCTGTGCACCTGCGTTGCGTCCGCGGGGTGGCTCCTCCCGCGTGTGTTTGCTTTTACCCTGGGAGATTCTCCCTCCCCTGGTGCGATGTAACCTCTGAGCTGTGTGAGGGGGGCTAAATCAGGAAACTACGCGATGAGTGGGCGGGCTTATCATCCTCGTTTTATATTTGCGTGGCCACAGTCCAAGTGCAGTGTGATGGGACCCGATCAGCTAACTGGTGGCACTTCGCGCTTATCCCTGCCTGCTCCTGTCTGTCCCGAGACACCACTGCCACCATCACTGTCACCGCCAATGACACCATCTCCATCCTTTTTTTGTTCTCTTGACGCTTGATAGCACACCAACCTGGCACGCGATTGGCTATTGTATCCTTCGTTCTTCAATTGTTTTCCACAACCCGCTGGCACCAGCCTGCCCATCCCCTTCGATACATTTTCTGGTTGTTTCACTAGTTCTTCCCTCTCCTTCGCATTTCTGTTCACAGGAAGTTTAAAATGAAAATGTTTTGAAATTTGGCTTTCTTTAATTGCGTGAGGTCTATAGACATAAGGAAATGGCTGATAACAGACGAATGAAAATTGACAAGTGAGAATGACGGGCTACGATACAGGGGTGATGGAGATGGTGCAACGCCAATCTGCTGCTAACGCAGGTACATGAGCGTCTCAGTGTTATCTAGATGGTTCCTGATATTGGCCTCGGGGCTCAGTCCCTTTCAGCTTCAGCTTGTCGCCATTCCACGCACGCATCGTCGCTTTCTTCCATTTGTTCAGTGAGAGAGGAAGCGACGATGCGAACGATGCCAAATGAAACGCCTTCGCCTGCTTGCTAGATTGAAAGCGTATAAAAAAATGCATTGTACTTTTTCGTAGTCGCTGCGTGGCCATGGAGGGCGTATTTGTCGCCGTTAATCTTGTGGTATTCTGCAATTCAGCCCATGGACATGTGTGCTGCTCCGGGTCTCACACAGTCCGTGATATGGAGGAACCTGCACTTTACGCTGCGGTGCTGTGGTGACGCAGGGAAGAAGGTGGATGAAAGTGTGTGGGAGAAGTCACGTGCAAAGCTCCATGCTCAGGTGGAGAATGAGGGTAATGTGTATTACACTAGTAGCCGCTTGATCGATGACGCCATCATCGACCCACGGGATACACGCGATGTGCTGGGGGTATGCTTGTCGGCCATTCACTCCGGAGAAGTTAGATCTCGTGAGCACATTGGTGTGTGCCGGATGTAGTTGCTAAGATGTGGTGAAGTGTGCATAACGCTACCATGGAATCAATCTTAAAAAAAGTAGTCATCATCATCATCATCATCGACCGATCCCCACTTGCCTTTATTGCATTGTGTTACTCTCCTTCGATTCTCCCTTGAATGAAGTTCCTTGAAGGGAATGAATGCAGATGCATGTCCCACCGTTTCCTTGTGGGCCATTTACATAAATCTGTACATGAATTCTTTTTAATCGACCATGTTTTATCACAGCACACTTTACATGGTGTGTGGATCACTGTCTGACCATTTGGAGCACGCAGTTCGGATCTGCACTCTGAACGCGCGTGTAAGTTAGCCACATGTGGCTGCCTTGAAATCGACCGGCAGGGGTTTGGCTTTCGGCTTTGGGGCGACGGGGGATGGGACACCCCTTACACTGCGGGGTAATGTATATCCGGATTGACGTTTGCCACCTACCTCCCTTCACACATATCCATAGGGGCTGGCTCTAAAGGTGCATGGTGGCTCGTGGCTCGGGCTTGCACTTCGTCGGCTGATGTGCGGAGTCGTCGTTAGCGTTGTGATGGCAGTGATTTGTCACCCTTGAACGTTTACCCCCGTCCCACCCCCCCCATGATATGATATCGGTATCTTACCCAAAATTTGTAAGAATTGCATACGTACGTGAGGATGCGTGACAATCACGCTATCGACATATGCACGTCGAACGCATGGTACCCTTACCAAAATCCGTTTTTTGAAAAGTGAGTCTGAGCGCAAAAGGCGAGTTGGTAGTGGTGGAAGGTGATTCCTTAGCGCTAGCAGGGCAAACAAATGGGGTTCATTTTTTTCCCTTTAACACATGGCCGAAACTTACGCGCGCGACGATAGGCTCTAGTTTGAGACAGAGGTACCAGCCGGCATCCCAACAACCAGCTCCTGCACGTGGGCTGGACCAGCGCAGGGCCAGCCGCAGCGCGCAAGTATCCATTCAATCCCTACTCTTGTTCCCAAATTTTCTCCGAGCGCGGCCGCTGCGCGGCCTGCGACACGCGAGGGTCGACGTCACAGTTGATCGAAGAGCAGCTCGGAGAAACTCACTATGGACCCCAGAACGTTCCAAACCCTAAGTCTAATTTAGTCCATAAGCTCTGGGAACAAGAGTAATTCGACCCCTCGTGTACGAAGAAACGAATGGCGGAATGCAACGAATTGGTATCGCCAATCTTGTGAGTTGTGCCACGCTTTTATTATTTATATTACAATTACTATTAGCGCCCTATAAAATATATCCCCGATCCCACCTGTTATTGTATGCCTTGCTCAAGCGTCAATGTGACATGCCTCTTGCGCAGTGCTAATATTTCAAATCAACGGCTGCCGGTAGTTAACACTTAAAGGCGAGTTGGTTTATTCAATATTTTAATCAGCTTTTTTGCATAACCATCACGTTTTTTACATTACTCTCACTTGCGGCACTTGTGTGCGACCCATGGAACACTTAAAAGGCGAATTGGTTTATTCAGTATTTTAATCGGTTGTTTTGCATAACCATCACGTTTTTGACATTACTCTCACTTGCGGCACTTGTATGCGACCCATGGCATATCCACATCATCTACGAGACACATCGCCCGACCCATTCCTAGGTCTCGCGCACCTCAGATCACGAAATATCTCCGATGCCATGGCCCAGAAGCTCTTGAATTGTCTCTGGTCACTGTTCATTTTATGGTGGCCGATATGGTCGGCCACACGCCATGCCCACTTGCGACACTTGTGTGCGACCCATGCCACATCCCCATCGTCATTTAGACACATCCCCCGACCCATTCCAAGGTCACACGCGCACCTCGTAAAAAAATCACGAAACGATATCGCCGATGACACTGCCCCTGAAGCTCTGGAATTTACATGGTCACTGCTAATTTTCACATGCACCATGCACAAACATTTATTGGAGATACTTGATCGTGTATGTATCGGATATATGTGGGAGTGTTGTTGATACACTCCAACGTTCAAAAAGGAAAACGATGCATCCGGCAAAGTAAACTCACGTGAAGTGTGCGGATATCGGGTCGGAGGATATATATATACTTCTAGTATAGTGAAGTATAGTGAATATATATATATATATATGTATATATATATATGTGCGGGTCAGACAGGCACAGGCAGTGAAACTCTCGGAAGTCTAGGATATATCATAAAACATACTTGAGGGTTTAGTGCTATCGGAGACGGACGGAGCGGAACGGCAAGTCACGTCAGTGACACATGCACTGCACTCCGAGGGGGAAAGCAAGAGACAGCCGGACCTCCTACCGGAATATCCAAGTACACTAGATATCAGAAAGTCCCGTACTCGTGTGGATAAACTGTATAAGATAAATAAACCCTAAGCTAGATATACCCGGAACGGTCTCGGACGGTCTCGGAGTCTAGCCTACCTGTGACACAGCGTGTGTCACAGTACGAACCTACAGATCAGTCAGCAGTCCAGTGTTGGTCCTAGGGATCTGTCATAGGGGCCTGACCGGGACTCCCAGTCAGGGCTGCCTATACAGATTTCAGCACACCACCCCAGCACTGTGGGTGGTGACTGGCTAGGAGAGTCAGAAAATGTAAAGTTGTAAGTGTTAGGGCAGGAGCCAGGGTGACAAGGCCTAACTGCTAATCTAACTGTGCAATTTTGATACACAAATTAGAACCCTCTAGCTAGCACAAGAGCAGAAACTCACAGGCAATTAAGGTCCTGCTAAACTACTGAAAGGCTCTGTGTCAGCAAGTCAAATTGAAGATTTCAAAGGTGTCAAAGTAAAACCATAAACCAGATTGAAGAAGTCTTTGAGGTCACAGGAGTTCTGCACACCACCATGTCGGTGTGCCTCCAGAGTGAGCAAGAAGTCAATCGACAGTACCAAAGTAGTCAGCGGTGGCCTCACGGAAGTCCATCCCATAATAGGAAGTAAAGAAACCAGCTCCATAATAGTGCTCCGCATCAAGAGGACCGCTCTCATGTAAGGCCATGCCGTAGTAGTAGGCCATGTCAATCCCCAAATCTGCCTGAGACAAATCCTGAAAGGCTAGCAGGCTCAGAGTGTCAGGAGGCTCGGGCGGCCGAAGCGGCGGCACATCGTGAGCCAACAAGAAACCCCGAGCCGGGATCACAGAATCAACAAAATCATTCGTAGAGTAAATTGACGGAGCCTCCCAATCGAGATCACCACCAGGCGAAGGCACCTCCGTAGCCGGTGCACATGCCGACATAGCAGAAGCTGTGGACGCCGAAACAGCTACACCTGCAAAAGAAATGCACAAGAGAGAAAGCATGGCGAGAGCGCCGATTGCCGGCGTGCCAAAGCCGAAAGGCGGCACACCGCACCCGATAGCACCGGCCGGAGCTCGCGGCTTCACCGCGAAAGTACCGTCGGCGAAATCCTCGTAGTCGTCCGTGTCATAGCCTGTCAGGTCAGACGGGTGGACGGCGGCGTGATTCACCGTCTGCACGAAGCCTCCGAACTCACCGCATGTCGCCTCCGTGGTGGTTACCCGCGCCGATTGAGTTGGCGCGGGCTGTACATCCTTCACCTGCGAAACAGGCATAGCAGGGGCCGGCACGGCGGGCGCCGATGCCGCCGCACCACCTGCCGGAACCTGCCCCTCCGGTGTGATCCCTACCGCAGCGGCAGGGCCACACACTATAGCCGATGCATGCCCCCCCGCTCCGCTCCCAGGAATGAAAGATGCGTGGGTAAAATGTACCTTTTCTTGGGCGGCCTGGACCTCAGAGGTGAGGGCATCAAGCCGCCGCAAGATGTCCTCGTCGTCCGCGCCGTCGGCCGCAGGCTGCACGCTGAAGCCGTAGGCCGACACGTCGATGCCGCCAATCCCGCCCGCGGAAAGCACAGCGGGAGGACCGTAAGCCGACGCCGCACGGGCAAAGGCCTCCGGACCATCATCCGCAGCCTCCTGGAAGACCTGCACACGTGCCAGAGTGTGTAGACCCTCCGCATCCTCCTCCTCAATAGGAATGCAGAAGGCCGCTGCCGTGGCCGACGAATGCTGGCGCCCACCAAGAGGGCAGTCGCGGTACGCGTGATAGGCGTCCCCTTTGCCCGCCTTGCGGCAACGGTGGCAAAGGGGCTTCGCCTTCATGTTGTCCCTGTCGAACCCCACAGGCGGTGCCGCGTGCACACCCACCCGATGGCCTCGCGGATGCTGCTTACCGCGCGGCTGTGGCTGTTGCTGTCGCTGGACCGCACCCGCACGATTGTCTCGCACGAGCGCCTTCAAGGCGGCGATCTCGTCGAGAAGGACCGCGTACTCAGACGACGTGATAAGCGCGGAGGGATTACCGCCCGCCCCCAGCGTCTGCTTCTCACGCACTGCCGCCCCATCGTCCGACTGCGCCCAGGCCTGAAAGATAGCCACGACGAGCGCCTGGAGCGAGCGGAGAGTCACCCCGCCGAGGTCACCCGCAAGCGGGTACCGCACCTTCACCGCCGCGTAGAAGATCGGATCGAGGCGGTTGTAGAGCGACAGCTTGCGGGTCTCGTCGGTGGGCTGCCGGTCAGGAGCGCGGTTATCCCGCACCAGACGTTGTTCACGAGCCAAGATGGGCTGCGGGTCAACGCCTGCGGGATAATGTAGTGCTGCGTGCTCCTGCTGGTGGCTCTCATGTAGCGCGGCCGGCACGCTCCCCTTGATAATGTCGACAAGGGCGCGACGTCCATCTCGGTCAGCCGAAGAGTCCGTACCGCGAAGCCAGGTGTCCGCCACGGAGTTGCGCTCCACGACGAGGGCCAACACGTCGTAGAGAAGCCCATTAACCTTCTCGATAACCAGAGAGGTGGGGTCGTCGAGGTCAAAGGGAGTCAAATCCAGCCCAGCGGACTGAAACTCGGTACGAAGCTGCACCACCAGCTCGGAGAGGCGGTCCGCGTCGTCAGTACCACGATAATGATGTTTCTTGGAACCAAGGATATCCTCGCGGATACCCTTGGCCCAAGCCCGATGTAAACGCCCCTTGTAGACCATGTCGACCGCGGCATGTTGGTCAACAAGGTGCTTCCGCAACGCGACAGCGGTGTCGCTGTTGCTGGAAGCAGCAGGGGGCACCACAGGCGGGGTGCTAGCGGTTGGGGTGTCCCGAACCGCATCTATAAGCCGTATTGAGGCGTCCAAGTCGGAGTCCTTCAATAGGCGCTTGCGAGCTCGAGTAGATGTCGCCATACTTCTGAAAGCCAGAGAAAAGATGATGCGCGGCAGCACGTTTGGGTGTTGTGGCGGAAATGGAGTGAAGACGTAACGGCAGAACGTGCGGAGCGGCGAAAAGAGCGTGGGGCACTTGCAAATGTCGGTGTGGTCGAAGGTGTCCGGAGCACCAGCCCAAAATACGCGAACCAGCGGAATCAGTGCAGGTAGAATAACGCAAATGAACATTGCCTAAACCGAGCAATAGCAACGCGCGGTGCCCATGACTCGCAACCGCAAAAAATACGTCTACCGTAAAGCCATGTCCCAAATCCTAGTCGCACCCAAACGCGCAAGTGCGCACCACCTCTTCAAGCGGCTGCTTAGCCAATCATGGCCAAGATAGCAAGTGGAATGAAGACGTGGATGGGGCCACGACCTACCGGAATATCCAAGTACACTAGATATCAGAAAGTCCCGTACTCGTGTGGATAAACTGTATAAGATAAATAAACCCTAAGCTAGATATACCCGGAACGGTCTCGGACGGTCTCGGAGTCTAGCCTACCTGTGACACAGCGTGTGTCACAGTACGAACCTACAGATCAATCAGCAGTCCAGTGTTGGTCCTTGGGATCTGTCATAGGGGCCTGGCCGGGACTCCCAGCCAGGGCTGCCTATACAGATTTCAGCACGCACCCCCACCTTATGGTGGTGGGGGGGGGGGCAATCTCTCCATGATAAACCGCGAATTATAGTTGTTTTGGTGCACCTTTACGCACTGCTAAAAGTTAATAAGCTATTCAGTATTTTAATTCGTTAAGCCCTTAACACGGCTACACGGGAATCACGGGTAGACTGAATGTATCGTGGCGCATAAGCTTCAGTATGGTAAACGATCTGACGGCTATTGTACCCGCGGTAGCTAACGATTTTTGACCGGTAATTACCGGTACCACGTCGGATTTTAGGAGCACTGCTCTTGCCTGCAGTGCTGTAGAAATCCGACGTGGCACCGGTAGCTACCGGTAGCGATACCCCTTAGCTACCGGCAGCCATCGGATCAATTTCCATACTTAAGAAGCACATATCGGTTAAATGCCCCCTTAGCCACTGGCAGCCGTCGAAATCTTACCGGTACCACCCATCGGATTCCAGCAACACTGCGTTGCCTGTGAATACGGGTGCTCCACGGAAAATAAGGATCCCCGAAAATAAGAATTTTATAGGATGTTCGGGCCGTCGGATGGTCCTTAACACTGGCTTAATTACCGAATTTCGAATATATGAACCGTCCATTTGCCCGATTTAATTACTCCGTCCAGCACCTTATATTCGGTGGAGCACCCGTAATAGGAATAGATTCCCTGTAGGTGTAGAGTTAAGATTATTATAGATTATTCGCTTGATCCTTGAAAACGGTCCCGTTGGCATCCTTGGCAACACGAATAGTGTTGTAATTGGACGTGATTTCAGGCATCAGGGGAATCGGGAGAGCCTTGGAACGCAAACGAGTGCAGTGCTGAACGTTCACCACACTCGACACTCTCACTCGACAGTCGACAGTCGAGTCGACAGTCGACTGTCGACTGTGAACTGTCCGTTTGTCGCTGAACACTCGACTGGCGATGGCGATGGCGTGTCCGTGTGCGTGTCCATTTGTCATGTGAGGGATAGTAGACGTGGATCGTCAAGATCCGCGTCAGATGAATATTCTCCAACTCGGTTTTGGCTTTTGGGGCATGGTATGGGGCTTTTCTCGATTGAAAGTGTGGTTATATCCGAGAAAATTTGCTAAATATAGATATTCTATGAGTATATTTAGTAGTACACAAAAGTGCGTCTTGATTTAGGGACACCCTCCTCTGCGATAATATAATTGTGACCTCAGTCGACTGATAAGCACCATAAACACGAAGGCATGAACAATCCCTCTTCGACAGTTGTCTTTTACTCTAAATTCTAGTAACGAGTCATTCTGCACACCACCATTTGCAGTGCGGGCATTACATTTTGGTGTGATAATGCCATGCATGCCAGCAGGCATTTGAGTTATTTTCTTAGGTCTTCAAATCTCTTCCTGCCGAAGGCTGCACGAGGGAAGCCATCGAGTTCTCTTTTCAGGCGTCCACGATACACTCTCCGACTTTCCTCGCATACCTCACAGGGCGCAAGGATTTTGTCCGATAACACTGGGAGAACCGTTTCTGGTACCCGCATACTCCCCGTAAGCTGCACCGCGACTGCCGGGTACTCGTTGCAGGTTTCAACTCCTCGCACGATAAACGTAAGTGCGACGCCCTGCGAAAACAACTTTCACGACCAGGCCAAAATGGTTCACACGCGGGTCGTCCTCACGGAAGAGGAACAGGAGTTATTTGAGCTGCTGTACGCACTTCTACTTAGCCCATATCTTCCTTAGGCGAGCATGCCTCTCGGCAGTAGTGCATGATATCAATACGAACTCTGTTAACTATGATACCGCGTGGAACAGCCACTCCTCACGCTTTGCAAGCCTGCTGATATTAACTTATGAACCTAACTGCACGTGGTAGCATGGTTGGCACTGTGGACATCAGAACCTGTTTGCCTATTTGTTTGTATCGTTTTGACACACTCTAGCAAGCTGCGAATCTTGTGAACCTTGGTTATCTGAATTACGGCTGTCGAGAGTACGCAACATATGCTCGACAACTTTGCGTCACGTTGCTGTTATTATCAGTTTCGAAGTTCCTAGTATCGGCCTGAGGACTTTTTGTGTGTGCACTTCCCTTCGCTAATTTTGTATCTCGCCCCTCCCAGGAGACTGTCACCCTGCAACTCTGATCAGCTTGTAGGATTTGAATTGTTACGAGCGCAGGTTAGGCACAATCACCCACTTTCAGCTAGGAACCACGATGCGAGCTGCTGGAGGCTGGGTGCGAGATAAGCTATTAGGGAAGTATTCCGACGATATTGACATTGCCCTGGATAATATGCTCGGAAAGGACTTCGCTGAAAAGGTGGTCTTGCACTTCTTCCCCGTGTTCTGTTCATGTTTTCGTAAGTGTTCAGAGTACCGACTGGACGAGTGCAAGGAACTTCTTCCGTTCCGATTTTGAGAGTGATACTATGCAGCTCCTGGGTTTGGCGTGGTTTTCATCCGAAGGTTGCAGTTGCACTTGTGCGCTTTTAGGTTCAGTCCCTCGTCTTTCCACTTCATTTTCAACTTATCCTGCGTACAACTTCTCTGTTTCTTTTCCGAGAGTCGTTGGAGGGTAGCTGCGTCTGGTATTGTTCCCACGAGCTCTGCGGGAAAACGCCAAACACACTGCTTCAAACTGTGACCTCCTTAGGCAATCTTTTGAACAGCTCCAAGGTTTTGCTCCAAGGTTTTGCTCCAAGGTTTTGCTCCAAGGTGTTGTCTAAGCCACCCGAAGGCGTTGAATCGAAACGGTAGAGGTTTAAAGAAATTCACGTCACCGGATCTTTATTTGTGAGAGGCGAGCTGTCTTCGGCGTATTGAAGCGAGCATTGCTTCGTTTGCAAGAGAAGGTGAAGGGAAGGGGGCAGTAGTCGTCTTGTTGCTGCCCGCGTCGTTGACAGCTGTAAAAGCGCACAGCTCTACCGTCGGAGGACGGCGGCCTGTAGTTCCGTGTATATGCCGGATACAGTAGCTATTTGGCGAGCTTGCGTTTTTGTATCTAACACCGGCTTGAGGTGGGACAGGTGAATGAGTATCTGAAGCTGAAGGGGGAAGAGACTCACTCCGTGGGGGTCATTCAGACCAACCCTGAGCAGAGCAAGCACCTCGAAACTGCTCGCATTAGAGTGCGGTGAGGCAACACACCTTTACTGCTTCTGAATCGGATGTGGGAACTGGCGCGGGGTGTGGTGTGGTGTGGTGTCTTTTCTGGGGCTGTTTCTGTTCGTGTGGAAGCATCTCTTTTAGTTGCTCGTTTCTGCTTTGGTTTGCTGTTTATTCTTGTTTCCGGGCCTGTAGCGTTCTCTCTTCGTTCCTTGTGTCATCCGTTGAGAACCCCTTCCCGCTTCCCTTCTTATGAGTGTGGTATGGAATGTGCCCTTCCCGCTTTCCTTCTTACGAGAGTGGTATGGAATCTTTCGTCTTTTTTAGTGGTATCCATGTGGCGCCTCGCCTGGTTGTCGACTGCTGAATGCTGCGTTTGTAACACGACAGCTCTTCTTTGTTTCCATCCCCATCTGAGGCATAGCGGCCTCGCTCGTGTCTCGTGCACCTCTCGCGTAGCGTCTCTGCTCACTTCTGGGTCTGCCTGATGCCTTCTTCGTTCCTGCTTCCGTGTTGCCACCTGTCAACTATTCTAGCACTGTGTGCCTCAAAACGCCGTCCTCTCTTCGGCCTCGGTTGGGTCCTGGGTCCTCTGCAACCCCACCCCCTGGCCATCCTCGCGCCCCTGCCCCTTTCTCCTGGAGCGCCACCCCCTGGCCATCCCCGCGGCCCTGCCACCTTCTCCTGGAGCCCCACCCCCTGGCCAACCCCGCGGCCCTGCCCCCTTCTCCTGGAGCCCAGTCCGAGGGACCAGCTGTCCTTAGCCGGGCACGACAACGAGAAACGACCCCGTGACAACGTGGCGCCGCACCATCAGTGGAAGGGGTTGTCACCGTTTGCGCCTTGCAGGGGTCTTTGGATTGATCTCGTGAATCTGCGTTCCGAAACGTATGCTGCGGACAGCCGCATTCCGGAAATGACATTTGGTGCGTCCACTGGCTTCGCACTCGTTGCTCAGGGAATCAGCTCTGCTTTGCATCAACCCGGCACGTCGCCGACTTCTGACAACCTCGGAGGGCCTTTGTCTTCCCGGCAAGCCTCTCTCCCAGCTCCGCCTCCGTGTGGAAACTCCGTGCAAGCGATGCTGCCTTGAGCACCTCGGACGTGCTCCGGAGCTCCGGTTCAGGCCTCCGCGTCCCTGTGAGCTCGCACCCCGCATCGCGGCTGCCCCTCTCCCTGTTGCTCCACCTCCCCTCGAAGGGGTCCCCCACAAAGCTCTCCCAGGCTTCCCCCCCAAAGAGGGTCCCCCACAAAGCTGTGCCAGGCTTCCCCCCCAAAGAGGGTCCCCCACAAAGCCCTCCTGAGTTCGCATCTCATCTCTCCGCAGAGCTCACTTCCTGCCGCCCTTCTCCCTCATTGTTCAATTTCCAACCTTCCCCTCGTGCCACTCATCTTCCAAACTCCGCCCGCGTCCCCTCGGGTCCTTTCGTGTGCCCGTCAAAGAACACACAACAGACCGCACTGATCCCGGCTCCTGCATGGGGGGAGGCTCGCAAGCCGGCCTGCACCCACCTGGCCACTGACAACCCGACGGGTGCTGTGTGCACAAACGCCGCGTGTAGGCAGGCAGCACCCCACCATTGCACCCTTTTAATTCTTCCCGCGATGCGGTCGTAAGAAGACTGAGGGATGGTTTCCATTGTTCAGAAGTTGGATTGGTCGAAGATCCATCAGCATCAACGTTAGGAGGACTGTGCGGGGAGTAATGGGGGCGCGCGGGCCGCGTGCAACAGGGACGCCAGACCAGGATGCCTACAGACGCGACCTCACGATCAACAGCCTGTTCTACAATATCAACGCTGCCACTGTGGAGGACTTCACCGAAAAGGTGCCTGCACGCGGGCTCTCGCATGGGGCGCCCCAGCCTGGGGGGATGGCGGAAGCCGAGCTCGTGCAAGAGGTCATGGGACGGTAACCACTGTTGCTGCCAATTGGAGAGAGGAAGCCCTAATCGAGGATAGGACGCCGCCATCTTGATTGAGGAGGCCCTAATCGAGGATAGGACGCCGCCATCTTGATTGAGGAGGCCCTAATCGAG
>LGRX02005325.1:38282-74606 GCA_001247695.2 Cymbomonas tetramitiformis
ACTGCGATCAACTGCGACTGGTATACCAACTTAGGAGACACCTTGGCGGTCGGAGAACGCCAAGTGTATAACAGCGCAGTCGACACCACATCTTGGTTGCTCCCTCGGTACGTTGCATAAAGAGCCACAATAATGTCTCGCATAGGTCACAGGCCTACAAAGACTTGAATGATGGCTGATGGCCACTGACACCTTTGCAATTCAAAGCGCCGGCCACAAACACCTGCGCCATTCAAAGCGCCAGACACTGATACCTACGCTATTCAACGCGCAGGCCACTAACACGTGTGCCATTCAGAGCGTCGGCCACTGACACCCACGCCATTTAGTGCGCAGGCCAGTGACACCTATGCCTTGCTGAGCGCATGCCACCAATGACACCTACGCTATTCAGAGCGGCGGACATTGATACCTACGTTATTCAGAGCACAGGCCACTAACACGTGTGCCATTCAGAGCGTCGGCCACGTTAACCAATGGTGGTGCCCAATGCCCTCCACGAGCGCTCCCGGTAGGATTGGCTCGGATGGCTGCTGAAGAGGGGCGCGCTACAGGGCCTGGCTGACCTTCAAGTAGGGACGATCCGCACCCCTCTGGCGCCCCACGACACTTTTCTGGACGATCCCTTGAGGTGAGGCAGCTGGCGCCCTTGCCCTCAGCCCTCGCCCCTCCTCGCTGGCGAAGAGTCAGTCGGAGGTCTCCCTCCCAGCTTCTTCCTTTGCCACGTCACCCCGTTGCGCTCGATGCCACACCTCCTCGTTGCATTACGTAATGGTGCACAGGACCGTGTGGGGGGCAGCTGGGAGGAGGGTCTGGCTTGGCACATTACGCAATTGTGCACAGGGCCATGTGGGGGGATCTGAGAGGAAGGAGCTGGGCTGCACGCCAGGGTGCTGCGGGCGGTGCGGTTTGCAGCGCGATTTGGCTTTGAGCTCGACCCGGTAAGTGAAAATGTCCTCCCTGAATACTGGCCAATCATTCGGGTTCAGCGCCCAAGTGCCCGTGCACTGTTCTGAGGATGAATGCAGAGACGGCCAGCTGCATCGAGGGCTTCTTGGTCGCGTTCCCTGCAATGGCCCCGCACTATCCAACGCGGCGGTTTGGGCGGGCCGGGTGGTGCGCAGGAGCTTGTGGCCTCGGCGGGCAGCGAGGAGGTGCGCGGCGCTCTGCGAGACAAGGTGACAGCTCTCTTCGCGAAGCGCCTTCCCCCTCCCTTGGGTCTTCTCCCTGCGCCCTCCCCGCGCCTCTGTCTCTTCGGCGAAGCCCCTGTCTGCTGCCACACACGGTGAAGACGACGAGACAGGGCACAGTGACTCGCCGATGATGCAGACGGAAAAACGCTGAAAATGGAGCGGGGTGGGTGGGTGGGGTTTTGAGGTTGCAGATTAGCCGGGAGCGTGTGGGGGCCGAGGTGGAGGGGATGTTGAAGAGTGCCGATCCGCTCCGGGCCATGACGCAGCTGCACAGGTGCGGCGGGCCTGGCGAACCGCAGCGGACCTGGCTCTGGGCATATGGATAGTTGCAGGCAGCGAGCAGCTGAGGAGACGGTCCATGATCTGATGGGTTGAGGTGCGGTGTATGGGGAGGGCGGGGAGTCAGGCTGCATCTGTTTCCCGTAGTTTTCCCCTCGGCAAAGTGTGCCGAGCTCCCCTCCGGCCTCGACTATGGAGGTGAGTGCAGGCGGCCAGTGTCCGCTTCCATTCCCATTTGAATTTTGAAATCTTCCATCCGAGGCGGCTTGTTCTGCTGGCATGGTGCAACTCGTTCACAATCAGCTGATGTGGCGATGCGCCAAGCACGCCTCCACTATTTCTGCTCCACACCCCGGCCGAGCACACAGCGGTCGCCATTTCAATGCAACCAATGCACGCCCTGTGGCAGACTGAGTGCGCGCGAGTTCTCGGGGTGGCAGCGCCCTGTGGCAGACTGAGTGCGCACGAGTTGTCGGGGTGGCAGCGCCCTGTGTGGGCTCCCTCAAGATCATGACTGAGACCACTGCGATGCTTCCACCGGGCTTTCTGTCGTGCGAGGTGCCCTGCCCCCCCCAATCACCAGCCGCGCGACCCTCCAGCACCATTTTCCGTGCATCTCGCGATTCCTGCGCCACGGCAGCCCTGGCCCTGGACCCTCGAGCAGTAAGATGCGTTGGCTGGGGAATGAGATAACTGTGTGATTTGCGAGCACCCATGTGCGAGCACGACCGTATTTAGGGTTTAGTGCACGCGGTTGTGGCTGCCCTTGCCCGCAAAGCCACCGCACCAGCACGTGCACTTCCAGCTGTTGCGGTTGTGTGTTCCATCACTTCGGTAAAGCATGCTTCTAGCTGCCCAGAGTCGAAGGATCCTCTAGCCCGCGTGTGACCGGTGCGGGGTGCCCGTTGCGCTAAAACTCCAAACAATAATCACCCAGATGTTTGTCGTCGTCTCAGCGTGCTGCTGACCTCGGGCTAAGTTCCAAGAGCCTTGAATCCCTTCGTGAAGCCCCAAGCCTTGTCTAGCGTGGCCGCTGCTGGCCCTCTTGCGCAGCGTCCATGGGGCGGGAGGCGGTCCTGCATGACTAATTGTGAGATACGTGTGCGGCGAGCTTTTGGCACGGGCTGCAGGAGTACCGCATTCTGCTGCTCGCCTCGCTCTTGCTGCCGCTGCGCAAGTGCACCATCCCTGTGAAGAAAAAGCAGGTGCCGGGACCTGCCCCTTATGCGCGCTGATGAAAACAAAGTAGGCGCTGGGCTCTTCCACCCTCTGTGCACGCTGATAAAGATAGGAGCAGATGCAGTCTCCATGCTTCCGGATTGCCGTGACCTCGCCTCAACATCCGAGCACGTATTTCTCTCTCAGCCCCTAACCTAGGTACAGAGTCTAGTCAGCAAGGTGTCTGCTGCTGACGTGGAATGTGCTGCTTTCCAATTGTCTATCACCGTAAAGACACACGAGGAGGAGCAACCATCAGTCATAGGACTGATATGTCATATACGATGTCTTCCCGATCAGCTTCCTGGGGATGCCGGATGCCCCGCTCCCCTTCGACATCCCCCATTGTCCCCTTCAATGCTCTTTCCTTCCACCCCTTCGACATCCCCCCATTGTCCCCTTCAATGCTCTTTCCCTGCCACCCCTTCGACATCCTAACCCATTGCCCCCTTCAATGCTCTTTCCTGCCACCCCTTCGACATCCCCCATTGTCCCCTTCAATGCTCTTTCCTGCCACCCCTTCGACATCCCCCATTGTCCCCTTCAATGCTCTTTCCTGCCACCCCTTCGACATCCCCCCATTGTCCCCTTCAATGCTCTTTCCTGCCACCCCTTCGACGTCTCCCCCTCTCTCCCCCGTTTCTTCTCGAACGTCTTCCCTTCTGCCCGAGAACGTTCCCCCTTGCTCCCTTCGGCTGCCCCCCTCTTCTGTTTTCTCTGCTGTTCCCATAGCCCCCTCTTCGATTGATCTGCTGTTCCCATAGCCCCCGCTTCAGTTTGTCGGCCGAGCCCCTCGCCCTTCGGTGCGCTCTCTCGCCAGCGTTAGAGAGCGCTATGTCCAATGCGGCCGTGGTGAGAGGCCCCCCTGGGAGAGCCCCCGCGGATAGCATGGCTCTCCGCGCATTTGCAGCAAGCAGCTCCGCGGTCATCTCACAGATTTTACAAGATTCAGACATTGACGTGGGTGGGTGTGGCAGGTCCCTCTGGCTTCCCACATCGTGCGAGAGGCCCTCAAGATGCGGACAAAGGTGCGCCCCGCGCCGTGCACCAGCCAGTTCAGTGGCTGCCGAGCCAGCCTTCTCGCCGCGCATAGGACAAAATCGCCACAGGCTCCCCTATTCCACCCACCGACATTGCCTTTATCTTTTATAAAGATTAAGGCAATGAACGGCCAGAAGCCGTCCGATCTCCGCGGATTAGCCATCTTGTCCATCCATATCCTCCCATCCCTGGTGCGTGATCATTGCTTGGTCTCCACCAAATCCACTCCTCCGCAAGTACCTGCAGAAGGCAATGCGGTCGTACACATCTCCGGTCCTGTTGCGAGTTCGGTCCTTTGAGTCCGCTCCTGCAGCTCCACTCCTGCGATTCCCCTCCTGCGGGTGCATGTAGACGCGATCTTCTTGCACGCTGTCCGTTATCACAGCATCGCCCGGCATCAGCTGGGCTCTGGTCACGTGACGGTGGCAGGATGTTGAGGATGGGCTCTGGTCATGTGACGGTGGCAGGATGCTGAGGGTGTGGCCGCGCTGCATGCAGCTGCCGACAAGCTCGCCGCGCTGGCAGGTGAGTGCGCCCTCCCACATCCGCATGAGGGTGCTGCGCTTTCGGTAAGGGTGTTGCACTCTCTATAGGGGTGCTGCATTCTTTGTAGGGGTTCTGCACTCTCTGTGTAGCCTAGAGGGAGGCACACACCCCAGCCAGGACGTGGTATTACGCATCTGGTCGGTTTTAACGCTGCAGGCAATGCTGTCAAGTCTATGCCCTACTTCCCTCGCGGCTTGTTGCACCAACATCCCGCGACGGTGCTGCGGCCCCCATCTCACTCCCTGCGCCTCCCCCCTTGGGACCCTCCGCTTGGCATGGCTCTGTGCCAGCTATATCTGATTCGCAGAGTCCCCTCCCTGCTCGGGGTGTCGCCACAGGCGACTTGCACTTGGCCGCAGCTTGCAGCTCGAGCTCCATGTCCTCCACCTCCGTGGACCTCACTACCACCTTGCCACATGCCGGTGAGAAGAAGGGCCTGCCCCTTGCGCACCCCCTGCACCCCCTGCAGCGCCCCCCATCTTATTAAATGGGGGGTGCGACTCGCGATGTCTCGGATCATCTCCGTCACGGATGCATCTCCGACTTGTGCGCTTTTGTGGAGGTTCCCGGCGCCAGAGGCTGGTTCCTGTTACGTGGAGTAAGGCGGGCTGACGCATCAGGGCAGACCTGCTTGGCGCTTGGGGAGCAGTCTGACGTGGTTGTGGGGGCTGCGGGTCGTTGGGTGACCCAGGGAATGGGGAGAAGGGCTTCCCTACGGAGATCTGCATCCACCTAGGTGTGTGCAGCGGGTGGCAGCGGGTGTTAGTGTCGGGGTGGGGAAGCCCCGGGGCTGGAGGAGCAAGTGGCGGCGGGTATGAGTGTCGGGGTGGGGAAGCCCCGGAGCTTGAGGAGCAAGTGGGCCTGTAATTGCGATGGGCTAGGGGGGAGTGGGCCGGCACAGCAAGTGGTGGAGACAGGTCTGATTCAGGCTGGCAGAGTGAAGTGGGATCCAGCGGCTGCAGCAAGTCGATCTGTGAGAGGCGCATGATCTGCGCGCGTATCAGCCGCTGGGCCGCGGCTCTCTGTGCCGGAAGTGGGCTCCGCGGTGAAGGCAGGGCGCGGCGGCCCAGCGGTGGGGAAAAGAACGAGGTGTGCTTGCGTGCAGGCGTGGAGATGGGGAGACCATTGGTCATGAGTAGTGCGATATAAGTTGGGGCGCAAGTCGTGGGGTTGCGTGCGGCAGATGCTAAATGTTGGCGGGTTGTTGTGACAGGCTTGGAGATTCGTCACCTGAAGGAGATATGGCGATGCGCTCTGCCACTAGCAGCCATACTGGTTGCCTCCCCACCCCCTCACCTCCCCCGACCCCTCCATTGCCTCGCCCAAACTCCCTGTCTTATGAGCAGCTTTCGTGGATGCATTCTCCCACTAGCAGCCACCCAGGCCCCTCCACCTCCTGGCCTCAAGCTGGTTTTGTAGAGCCCCGTCCTTACCTTCATGGTGAGCTCCCTATGATGAGCGACAGCAGTAGCAGACAGCAGGATATACGGATGGCACGCAAACAGCAGCAGGTGGTTGCAGGGAATGTGGGAGATCAAGAGATTAAACAGCAGCAGCAGCAGGTTGAGGTCATGATGGAATGGGTGCACTTCAGCGGCAGTAGCAGCAGCAGCAGCGGGACGGGCAGGAATGAGGTATGTGTGCAGGGCAAGGGGGGTGTCAAGCGGGAGGGGGTGGGCGCCTGAGCAGGATCATTCCGGCACGGCGCCTCTGGTGTCCGAGGAGCTGCCCGAGGTGGAGCGCTCAACCAGTGCCGAGGCGGACCACACGCTGGCCTCGGGTGTGCGCGCTAATCCTTACCTGCCTTATTCGCTGCGCGCTTCAGATGCGACCGCTGGCCCGCCCTCTGCTGTAGGGAAGTGGGCGAGGCGGGGGGAGGGGGCAGCGAGGCCACACGCTGAGGCGGGGGGGGCGGGCGCGGGGCAGCGAGAACCACACTCTGAGGCGGGGGCGGGGGGCAGCGAGGAGCCACACGCTGAGGCGCGCCAATCTGTGTGTGGAGTACGAAGGCGCCATCAAGGCAATGCAGCTAGATCGGGCTTGGTGAGTGTACCCACAGCTTCCTAGTAGAACGTAACCGGGGCGAGAATGAGGATCTGCTGGTAGAACGTGACCGGGGCGAGAATGAGGATCTGCTGGTAGAACGTGACCGAGGCGAGAATGTGGATCTGCTGGTAGAACGTGACCGGGCGAGAATGAGGATCTGCTGGTAGAACGTGACCGGGGCGAGAATGAGGATCTGCTGGTAGACGGGACCGGGCGAGAATGAGGATCTGCTGGTAGAACGTGACTGGGGCGAGAATGAGGATCTGCTGGTGGAACGTGACCGGGCGAGAATGAGGATCTGCTGGTAGAACGTGACCGAGGCGAGAATATGGATCTGCTGGTAGAACGTGACCGGGCGAGAATGAGGATCTGCTGGTGGAACGGACGGGGCGAGACTGAGGATCTGCTGGTGGAACGTGACCGGGCGAGAATGAGGATCTGCTGGTAGAACGTGACCGGCGAGAATGAGGGATCTGCTGGTAGAACGTGACCGGGGCGAGAATGAGGATCTGCTGGTGGAACGTGACCGGGCGAGAATGTGGATCTACTGGTGGAACGTGACCGGGCGGGAATGAGGATCTGCTGGTGGAACGGACGGGTGCGGGAATGAGGATCTGCTGGTGGAACGTGACCGAGGCGAAAATGAGGATCTGCTGGTAGAACGTGACCGAGGCGAAAATGAGGATCTGCTGGTGGAACGTGACCGGGGCGAGAATGAGGATCTGCTGGTAGAACGTGACCGGGGCGAGAATGAGGATCTGCTGGTAGAACGTGGCCGGGGCGAGAATGAGGATCTGCTGGTAGACGATGATCCTTAAGGACATGCTTGCTTGTAGCATTCTGAGTGTTTGGGAATGCAGGCCTTTATTTGCCGTCAAGTACTGATGACAAGATGTGACATCGAGGGCTAACTAATGACAGGATGCGACAGTGAGGGCTAGCTAATGACAGGATGCGACAGTGAGGGCTAGCTAATGACAGGATGCGACAGTGAGGGCTAGCTAATGACAGGATGTGACAGTGAGGGCTAACTAATGACAGGATGTGACAGTGAGGGCTAACTAATGACAGGATGCGACATTGAGGGCTAACTAATGACAGGATGTGACATTGAGGGCTGGTGGATTGGTGGTGTTTGCGCTGCCCAGGGAGATGAAGCCTCTTCTCGACGGGAAGGCCATCATGGCTGAGCTGCAGATGAAGGGGGGCGGCCCAGTGCTTGGCAAGGTGATGGGAGCATTGCTTGAGTGGCAACTGGCACATCCAGGTTAAATCCCCCCTCGTATCCAGCCGCATCCTCTTGCAGGGTAGCCCTGATCATGATTAGGTGGCGAGCAATGTCTACACATAAAAGAGGGATGCTGTCGTCCCCACCCCATGTGCAGAAAGAATATGATCGACTATTGTCGCCAGCACAAAATTGAGGGAGCCGCACCTATATGAGCCACATTTTGGTGAATGCGATAGTATTGTAGGTGGAACAAGGTGTGGACGGACATCGTGAGTCGGGGCAGGGAGAACCTGGCTCTGGGGGAGGGGCGGGGGTGGGTTGTGTGGGTTGAGGATGCTCATTGATGCGGTGGGGTATGGATATTTGTAGGTTCCGATAAGGAAAGTTGCCTCGCCTACCTGCGGGAGAATCGTGAAGTCGTCTTAAGTAAAGATTTCTTGCGGCAATAGTACACAGTGTGCAGTTCCGATGCCTAGAATATGGAAAGGGTGCAAATGGCTTATTGAAGAGTGCGTGCATAAAGCGGTACACAAGAGGAAAGTTCTTTCAAACATCAATGTGGACATTGAAGGCATAGCCATTCTGGTGCCTGAGTCTCGAGACGGAAAAATGCAATTATAGATGAAGGTTTGTGATCCAGCAATGGGCATGGAAACAGTTTTGGGAGACAGTGGTGCCAACCATGTAACAAACAGTGGTCTCGGAATCATGCGTTGTCAGCTTAGCTCGATGCTACTTGTAGTTTCTTAAGCTTGCTAGACTGCACGCACACTGACGACCTGTATGATTTGTATTATAATTGGTGTGATAAGTGGTCATCTTCCTGCGGATGGCTCAGCACTACTACCCTTAAATTTGTAAGTCTGCATTCGTGCCATAGAAGACAGAAGCACTGTGGCTGAAGTGGATGCAACCAGTGATGTCAGTGCCTACTGATGTGACAGTAGGTGACAACAGGAGGTATGCCAGTAGGCCTAGTTACTGTCATCAGTAGGCCTCTTCGACAGTAGGAGAGGGCTCAGTAACTGATACTCAATTGACAGTAGGCACAACAGTAGGTGACAACAGAGCCTACTGTCGATGACAGTAGGTTCTGTCAACGATCTGCTGTTTTTCAAACGTGTGCCAGATGGCGAGCGCAGGGCGAACTGGCAAGATTCGGCATCGGTAGTGTCCCGTACTGTGCTATAAGCGCTTTATATGTCGTGATATAAGCGCTTATGTTGGTGGTTATATAAGCGTGTGATATAAGCGCTTTATATGCCGCCGACATAAGCGCTTATATTGTGATATAAGCGCTTATGGATATATAATAGAATACGCTTATATCCGATATAATATATACCGCGCGATTCTGGGAGGTTTTGGGTGCGCTTATGTATAATTATATCATTTGATATAATGTAATCGGGATATATAAGCCTCAGGGTTATATATCCCCACAGCCCTGGTCTAGATCCTAGCTCCTCGCTCCTTGGGGTCGGCAACGCTTATCACCAGCACGCTCCGCGAACGGTCTTGCCTACTGTCAACACTCACGAGGTACCTATTGTCCCCACCACCAGTGCCTACTGTCCTCGGCCTACTGCCGCACCTACTGTCATGGGGTTACCTACTGTAAAACGAGTGTAAGTTACTGAGCCCTCACCTACTGTCGGGATACTGTCGCGCAACCCCACAACTAGCCTCCCCTACTGTCAAGCCTACTGTGGGTCAAAAGCCGCCTACTGACAACACTGGATGCAACGCACCAGCGCAGTTGTAGTAGTGTCGGATGATTTGGTGTGTATGTTACACGCCAGGTCCACGGCGCGATTAATCGTGCCGTTGTTTACTCCAGGTTCGCCTGGCGGGAAAATGTCAAAAATGACTTAGGAAACACAAATTTTCTAAGATTTGATGGACCTGGCATAAGGCGGACCTGACGTGTAACATTTATTATGCATCGATGGGCTTTTAATGGAGTTGCTGCCATCACTGCATGCCCAAGCATGAAATCCCAAGGCTATTACCTTAAGGATGCACGTCATCCTGCAAATGTGGTCCAGGTTGGGGCTCAGGGGGGATGAATGCTATATGCCGATCCTCAGGAAATCAATTCAACAGTCAGGAAATCGATCAGCGGGATATACGTGGCCACGTATTCAACCGTTACTAATTTTTGCTGATACCGTAAAAGATGTGGTAAGTTGTGGAGATTTATTTTGGAGTAAGTGTATATGAATTAGTCGTTTGGAGGTTTGGGGAAATCGGCGCGGAATAAGTTCTTCAACAGTTGCTGTGTACAGCGCTTTCTTTCAGGAGGAGGAGTATGAAACATGGAGCACGCGGAACTTTTCGACGTATTGGTTGCAGCGGATCGTGGTTGCCTTGCACGGCTCACAGGGCTACGGAATTTATTGCAGGGCTAGGTCATGATAATCAGCATGGGTGAACGGTGGGAATTTGCATGATGTTGATTTAGGTAGTTCTTTTGGCATTTGGAGGAGTTTGCGGCTGCATGGTTGCTGTGTGTTTGCTTTCAGTCGTGAAACGTGCACCTTACAATAAAGTTTCCGATACCTCTTTATATGAAATAGAAATGTATCGTATCTGTGTCGTATCCGTGCGCCATCATATTGTAGGCTTCATTGTTAAATTATGGTTGAAATCGTTGAATAAAGGGATACCCACAATTTGGGGATATGCCTATTTCAACTAATGTTTTGGGAAAGTAAATGTCGTTATGTTATTGATGCATTGAGTTTGATGTAACTTAAATTTTAGCGAAACCGAAATTTGCAACAAGAAATTGTGTGAGCTTTATGCCCCGCCGTTTCCGAAGTGAAATTTTCATAACATAAAATATTTCCGTATCAGCAGTTACGGCGAGCTGTGACTTCATCTAGTCAGTATGGCATGTAATAGTTGCAGTCGTGTCACGTGACGATGGCCATTGTGTGTCGCAGTCGAGCGAGTGTCGAGCGAGGACACCAAGAATCACGATTCGGCAGATCCCGATTTGCGTGTCCGGGCTCCGGGGTGTGCGCTGCACTGTTGCGTTGCGTTGGCATATGATTGGCCGATAGAGGTAGTTGCGCTAACTCCACGAAAACTTTCAATTGTGAACAGCAAGCCTCGCAACATAACTTCATTTGCTCACACTTCTTGCAGCAGCAGCTGAGTTTGGCCGCACAATTCGTACTTCACTGCATAGATTTACTTCCGGCAGTTTATTTTGGTTTTTTGGCATTGTTATCCGTTTTCTTGTATTCGATTGCTGTTGCTCCGCCTTCCCGTCAACAGTATATCTACATTTGTTCGCTCGGCATTCTCATTCGCCTAGGATTACTTTTGTTCCGATGACCGTGTTTACAGATCTACGGCGGCTTCAGCGGTACGTTTCAGGTTTTTTGAATTGTACGTAGGTCAGCGGTTTTGCTGCTAGCCACATGCGTCCAAAGCACTCCTTCACCTGCATCTCGTTGTTTGCGGTTTCGGCTGAGTAGTAGCGCGATCGAGGAATGATCCCGGCGGGATTTTTTGCGACCCAGGGTTGCGTGTGCTATAACGTGCTGGATGTGCTTGTTTCGTCCTGCAGTTTGAATGAAAGTTTTTTCGAATGGTAGCAGCGCGACTGGGGACTGTCCCGGGCGGGATCTTCCCCTGGTCTTTGCAGAGCATGCTATGGCATAGGATTTGCTGTGACAATGTACGTGTTTTTTGTGAACCTATGCTCGTTAGCGGTCTGCTTGTCGGTTGAAATTTTTGTTGCGCGCGATCTCCGCCATATTAACAATGGCTTGACTATGCGTGTAGGTAGTGAGATGCTTCTTGAAAGAGCTTATTTTGTAATCGTTATGTAAACATGCGTACACACATAAAACGACCGAGAGTTGTAGCCTGGCCTGTGTATTTCACAGGATGCTTAAAGGCTTAATTATAGGTTCAGCTGCGTTGTAAGCAAACTAGTAAGTTTAAATGCGTGTATGTAGATGACACGCTCAATTGTAAGTATTAATTGCTTGTTTGATTGTTGGTAGTTGTTTATTGTGCACAAGTATGATATTCTTTACTATCAAAATTTCAAAGATTCCTGCATAAACCATAGCCAAAGGCTTGAAAAAAAAAGGAAATTCCACACCAAAAAAACCTCAATATAAGCCATTTTCTAGACGTTACGTACATCGACTGTTGAAATATTTGACTACCAAGTTATCAATAATCAGCGTTCTAGGACTCTTGCATTATTATAAGCAGGAGCAAAACGGTATCCATAAAACCCTTAATGGATCGGGCGCCCTATTCAGGAACGTTTTTAGGGACTATATGGAAAAGTGACGTGAAAACGTGAGCCAGAAATTTTATTACACTTGGAATATGATAGTGGATAAGTAAGTGACCTTATCGCGATTGTGGGTGATGATGGCGCACCTTCTACGCCACTTGTTAAAATTGGGGTATATCCGTCTTTGACGCACCTACTCTCCAAACGAGACCCTACTTTCTTGTACGGAAGCCTGCGCGCCGTCACGTATATTTGTGAAAAGGTCACATAGTTGCCCATGTTTTCATCCTGCGGAAAGTGTCAATGGAATTTCTGGGTCACGGTTTCATGATGAAAACGTTACGTTTACATTTGCTAGCCCCTAAAAACGTTCACAAATGCGCCAGAGGGCATGTGTTGATAGTCTGATTAATATGGTCGACCGTTTCTCGATTGCATCTGAAGTCCCGCATGATTGGTGTGTGGTGACAGTACATATATCGAATTCTCAACATTTGTTCGAAATGACTAAAATTTAAGTCACTGTGCTCTATATGCTGGCCCTTGGGCCACACGAAAAGTAAGGTACATATGCTGCGCTACATACACCACCAACTCAATCTTATTTGGGATACAGAAGCGGTCAAAGTCGGTTCACCATGTTGCCAGACGCACAGCTACCTTATGGTAGTGAGTTATCTGGCGTATCCATTCAAGTCGATATAGGGCATACAACCAAGGCCACAAAATACTGCTCGTGAGGATGTTACAGTAAGCATCAGCCCGCATGGGTGGCCTGTGCTCATGATCCTAAACAAAGTAATCACTAGAAGCTACCATTATGATGATAGCATAAAGCATATATGGTGAACACACAAATAACGCTATTGCTAAGTGCTCTGTACTGCTAACTGCTCGCGTTGTGATCTGACCGTATGTCTGCATGATATTTGTGGCGCATCCAACCACTATGATCACGTGAGCATATCTATTGATAATGAAATATATCGATTAGATTCCGACTATCGAAGAAAGGTCCTCCTGGATCACCGCGCATCGCATTTTGTCCTAGTCAGCAGCACTTCTAGACGCCAGGAGCACACAACAGTCACAGCACCAAAAACGCTCGCACAACAGCACTTCTAGACGGCAGGAGCATACACTACGCACAGCACCAAACCGCTCACTAAAAAGCATGCCAAAGGCTGGACATTGCAAACCACAACCACCAAAATTTACCGCCAAGCCTGAGACAGTCATCAAGTGTGAAAAGTTTGGGCAAACTCACAGACAAGAACTGTTGAAACTTGGCTGGGTTGTCCAGGATGAAGCGATGAGATGTCCCCCAGTATCCCTCCTCTTGCTTCCCCTCAAACCATAGCTCCGTGAACTTTCCCGCCGTATGTTGCTTCCATCCCTGCAGCTGCTCTGGCGTGTACCGGCTGTCTCCCTGCCACGAGGTGCAGAGCTCCGGCATTCAGTCACATGCGCAAGGCGGCCTGGCAGATGCAAGCGAAGGGTGAAGTTCGGCGGATGCTATAATCCCTGTTACGCAGCGATGGCCGATGAGGCTGCTGACTACACGTGTGTGTCCACACAGCATCACACACAATACCACGGGGGTCGTTCCGAAGACCCCAGGCCTGGAAAAGGCAGTATCAGGGGGTGCGGTGCGGCCAGGAAAAGGCAGTATTCGGGGGTGTGGTACGGCCAGGGGTAACTTAGGGCACAATGCAAGTTGCTCTGAGCATAATATCGGCTGTACCAATAAGAGAGGAGAGCTTCTAAGCCAGATGTGATGGAGGTGGGAAGGCAAAGCGCACATTCTAGGGGGCACAGGTCATGACGGCACACACGCATGGAAGTGCATAGATACCTAAGTCTTGAGAATGGTGCACCAGGGGAGATGAGAGGAGGCACCTTGGCGCCACACGCAGCCAGATCACATGGAAGTGGCGAGAACGAAGGATCTGAGGGCTGGTAGCCTTCCAGCAACGAGAAGTCCGACTTCAAGGTGGGGTACACAAACTTCTTGATTGCCTCCTTCTGGAGATCCGGGTTGCATCCGTACCGCCGCTCAAATGCAGGCCTGCGCCAGAGGGAAATCAGGGGGTCAGCCCGCCTTCCCCCTGCACCCACACTGAGATACCATTCCAGCAACACGCCTCGCCTATGGCACCAGGCTCAAAATCCGCCTTCCCCCTGCCGCCCACACTGAGATACCATTCCAGCAACACGCCCGATTATGGCACCTGGCTCACATTCTGCCTTCCCCCTGCCGCCCACACTGAGATACCATTCCAGCATCACGCCCCGCCTATGGCACCTGGCTCAAAATCCGCCTTCCCCTGACGCCCACACTGAGATACCATTCCAGCATCACGCCGCCTATGGCACCTGGCTCTGCAATCCGCCTTTCCCCTGCCGCCCACACTGAGATACCATTCCAGCAACACGCCGCCTCATGGCACCTGGCCTCACCCGCCTTCCCCCTGACGCCCACACTGGAGATACAATTCCAGCATCACGCCTCGCTCTATGGCACCTGGCTCAAAATCCGCCTCCCCTGCCGCCCACACTGAGATACCATTCCAGCAACACGCCTCGCCTATGGCACCTGGCTCACATGCCGCCTCTCCTGCCGCGCACACTGAGATACCATTCCAGCAACACGCCGCCTATGGCACCTGGCTCACATGCCGCCTTCTCCCTGCCGCCCACACTGAGATACCATTCCAGCAACACGCCCGCCCATGGCACCAGGCTCACAATCCGCCTTCCCCTGCCGCGCACTACCCGAGATACCATTCCAGCATCACGCCCGCCATGGCACCTGGCTCACATTCTGCCTTCCCTGCCGCCCACACTGAGATACCATTCCAGCATCACGCCCGCCTATGGCACCTGGCCTCAAAATCCGCCTTCCCCTGCCGCCCACACTCAGATACCATTCCAGCATCACGCCTCGCCTATGGCACCTGGCTCACATTCCGCCTTCCCCTGCCGCCCACACTGAGATACCATTCCAGCAACACGTCTCGCCTATGGCACCTGGCTCAAAATCCGCCTTCCCCCTGCGCCCACACTGAGATACCATTCCAGCATCACGCCTCGCCAATGGCACCTGCCTCACAATCCCGAGGCACTCCAGGGGATCATTGCGACGCCTCGGACGAAGCCGTTGCCAGCTGTCTCTTTGACTCCTCGGGCATCCGCCCCACTGCCTGGGCTAGAGACGGATCGTGTTCCTGTGTGCAATCCCGAGTAAACGACTTCCCCGCGGCCTTCAGCCTGGAGCGGCTCTCGAACGGGCGGAATGGAGGCGGGAGGAATGGAGCTGCAGGCTGGTCGCCACGGGCAGTTTTCCCCGACAGGGATGAGAGACCAATCCATGGGAGCGCACCAGAACTCCGCCTCGGCCAGGTTGCTCAACGTGGGAGTAACTTGGTCAGGGTCGTTGTCCTTCCCTGCAGGCCACAGTGGCACCATGCGGGGGTTGTCCGCCCACTGAGCGTTACAGGGTTGTCCTCCCACCACTGAGTGTTACAGGGTTATCCTCCCACTGAGCGTCACAGGGTTGTCCTCCCACTGAGCATCACCGGGTTGTCCTCCCACTGAGCGTTACAGGGTTGTCCTCCCACTGGGCGTCACAGGGTTGTCCTCCCACTGAGTGTTACAGGGTTGTCCTCCCACCGAGCGTTACAGCCATAGACTATCTGTGCATGTCAATTTAATGTGTTTCGATCCATGTGAGCTGATCAGGGCTAACGCCTCGTGCGGCTTTGCAGGGCGCCCTCTATTGGAATCTGCAAGTGCTGCTGATCAGTTTGGTGTAAAGCATGACTATCTAGACCTTGTACAGTAGTCAGGATGCTCAAACCCTGAAGAAACCCTAAAGAAACACTGTGGAACCCTTAGATCTAGATCTGTAGATCTGCTGAACTAATCGTGGCCGTCAGATCACTGATGACCATCGGGAAGTGCGTAATGACTCCATCTGTAGTAGTCAGGAGTGTCACTGCGGTCGGTATGAACACGACAGTGACACGTAGGAGTCTGTTTCGTGAACTTTCACATAAGATCGCCTAATCGCCCAATCAGTAATGATGGCGCGCAAATGTTCGTGTCGTTTCGAGCTACGAACTGATATATCTTTTGATAATGAAAGTTTACGCTTGCTTTTGTGTAACCGAAACTCTCGAAATCCTACAGGTTTTGGGCCCACTTACTACACAGTAAGTGTTAACCTACGGTTGTATCACGCAATTTTTTTGCTGCGCGTTTTTCGGAAATGAGTATGGGACAAGACAAGGCCAAGCTTGCGGGGCGGACCCCACCAGGACTGGGTGTGGAATCTACTTACGGCGATATCTCGGAAGTGATGTCGGAAGGTGGAACTTCAGTTGGGGAGGACTCTGCGGCGTTGACAGCTCTTATCGATGAGCGACAACAACAGCTCTCTTCGCAGCAAGACGCGCGTATAAATGAGCTTATGAAGATGGTTCAGGTCCTGGCACAGGCAGTGCCCCAGTTGGCTGCGAATCAAAATGTGGGGACGGGAGAAGCTGTTGCGTCTCCTGAGGCCGCGAAATCTGGTATGTCTAGTTCTGGTATGCACTCTCGCGTTGCGGGTGGTACTGCGGGCGTACCTTTGCCTCCTCTGGCGGAAATGTTGAAGAGTTTCAAGTCTGATCAGCTTTATTCTGGTCAGGACGCAGAAAATGACAGCAAGTGGCTGGAATTCCGCGGTAAAATTGTGCCATGTTTGCGTCACCGGGCGCTGGCGTTGCTCTTATCTGACGCGCGCGACTTGGAGGACATCAAGAACGACGAGCACTTCTCTGTGGCAGCGAATCAGTTGTTTCACGACTTTCTGTCGGCCGTGACTTCCAAGACGGCAAATGCGGTGGTGCAGACGTACAGTGAGGAGGCGAATGGTATATTGGCCTGGCGGCAGTTAGTTAAAATGCGTCGAAGCACGGGCCCTGCGTACTTTGTGAGGCAGGTCCAGGCTCTGCTTGATGACACGAAGAAGTTTGCGTCGCTTGCTAACCCACTGCCGTTCTTTCTGAGTGCGCGGCAGCTTCTCGACAGGGTGAAGGAATATGCGTGCACGAGCGAATTCCTGCCGACCGGTGAGAAATTTCATGTTGCCAGCCTGGAGGCGGTCTTTGTGGCTATGGTGCTGAAGTTCTTGAACCCGGCGTATGTTTTGGTACGTTCTATGTACTCCAAGAACAAGATACCGTCGTTCCAGGAGCTGAGTGACGCGGTGTGTGACCACTTCGACAACGTTATAGCTACTTCAGCGGCAGCTACGGAGACGGGTGCTGGAATCGTGGAGGACAGGCGCAAGCAGGAGGAGCAGAAACGTACTGTGATGCTCAAGAAGGTTCCGTGCCCCATATGTCATATGACTGGGCACTCGTCCAAGGAGTGCTTTGTGACTAACGAGGGCAAGCGGGAGGAGTTCCTCAAGAAGAATCCCAAGAGGAGGGACGCGATAATGAAGAGGGTCCAGGACTACCAGAAGCATGGGAAGCTACCCAATCGTGCGGCTGCTGTCACTGAAGCTCAGCAGGACCCTGGTGTGGATGCTTCTGGGGAGGCTCTGTATGCAATCTGTGAGCTGGACAGTGTGGTTACCTGTTTCTCTGAGGACATGCCCCAGTTTATCTCTGGTTACATTGGGGAAGACTATGCTGGTGTCTCCCTGTACAACTACTATGCAGTTCTGGGTGGACTTACATCTTCTGAGAATTCTTTCCCAGTTGGAGAAGAGGGCCAATCTGTGAGTGGTGTCTGTCGGTGGAGGTCTGATGCTTCTGTGAGAGGGCACTCTGCATTGAAGAAGCATGGTAAGAGGTCACACCCTTATGTGCCCAACAAGCATCGGTTCTTGTTGAACAAGCACAAGTACTTTCCGGTGGCTCCAGTGTACGACTCGTTTGTGTACATTGACACTCTGTGCACGGCCCTCCCTGGGAGGAAGCTTGAGCCTACCCAAGCCCTGTGGGAAGCAGGAAGGGAGCAGCATCTTGGGACTGGATATCAGATATCCCCCAGGCAGCCATGGTACACAACGGATGTCCAAGGTGTGCATAGTATGTTCATGGGTGGCTCTGTGGAAGTGTCGGACAGGGCATTGAAGGTGCTGGAGGATCATCACTTTCCTGCTGTTGGCAGAGTGGTGTGCCAAGTGAAGATGGAGTGTGCCAAGCACCTTGTGGCGGAGCAGCACGGTCTACTGCAGCGTCTGATTGAGAAGGAGCCGGTCATGGTGCGAGGGTCCTTTGAGAAGTTGCAGTCATGGGTGACTTTGCTCAGCATGGTCACTCGGGACACGGTGCAGGCGGTTGAGGACTTCTGGGCCTTGCTGGGATATGGTTATGAGGATGATTGGGACTTTGACTCCTCGTCTGGTGGCAGTGACGGTTCAGATCACAGTGGCTATGACTCTGAAGGCTCTTCTCATCGTGGTGATGACTCTTCGGATCCAGAAGATCATACCTCTGGAACCACACCAGATGCCTATGTGGTGCATGGTGTTGAGCAGGTTTCCTTTCAACATGCCTTCTCTTCTCACCCATTGCCTGAGTATGTGCATGCACTGGGTGGCTCTGATGTCAGTTTCATGACACCTGCAAGGGTTGCTGCTGGCCATCATGCCTGGGCCTGTCACACACTATCTAGACTCGGATGTGTGCCTGGTCTCAGTGATTCCTCTGACTCGGATGAGGAAGATTATGCTTCAGATACTGTGCCAGCTCTGGAGGATGCCTCTGACTCGGACGAGGAGGATGATGAGCACTCATGGCAGCCCTTTGAAGGAGTGGGTATCCCCTCTGATGATTGGGCATCTGGGCTGTTTTATCCTCATTGTGGCGGTGACTCTGGTAACTCCATCAGTGCTCTGGATGCAGCTTCTGACACTAGCTCGGATTATGATGGCTATGCTTCAGAGGATATGCCTGATCTGGTGGACGCTTCGGACTCGGACGAGGAGGACGAGGTGTGCATGTTGCAGCCCCTTGAAGGAGTGGGTGGCGTCCCCTCTGATGATTGGGCATCTGGGCTATTCTCTCTGCCTTGTGAGCAACACCTCTGCCTCGAGAGCGCTGACCCTGGTACTGGTGCTGATTGGTATGATGATGCGCCTGATCTGGAGGATGGCAGTGGCTCTGATGATGACGAGTCAGGTGACTTACCAGGGGGGCATCCTATATGCACCCCACTTGCCCTGTGTGTTGCATCGGCGCACAGCAGGACTGACACATTCACCGGCGACCTGCCATTGGCTGCAGGCGGTGGTCAAGTGGCCATGTTGGACAGTGGTGCCTCCAAGCACATATTCAACTCGATGGCTAGCTTTGGGAGTGACTTTGATGCCACTTCACATTCCACTTTCAGTGTGGTGCAGGCGGGCACTGTCTCATCGGAGGGCAGTGGCACGGTGACATTTGCCAAGCTGGATGTGCTTACTGGGCGCGCTGTTGGGCTGCAGTTCACTGGTGCACACTGTATCCCTGGGCAGCCTTTCAATTTGGTGTCAGTGGTGGCGCTTGAGGATGCTGGTTTCAGTGTTGACTTTGGGGCCAGGCGGATATCCAGTGAGGGGATGACATTCTCATTCTCCAGGGTTGGCAACCAATACATCATATATGAGGATCGGGTGACTGGCGCTCTGGATGCATATGTAGCCTGTGCAGCATACCACGATGACTCTGACCGAGATAAGTCGGACTGGAAGTTTGAGGGGGCTGCAAAGCACATCGAGGAGCATGGGCCGTTCTCTCTGGAACTCTTTGCCTCCGATGACAACCACATCTTGGGCAGCTATTGCACCGCTGGTCGCTCTTGCTTTGACAGGGACTGGGCAGGTGAGGCGTGCTATGGCAACCCTCCCTATCAGCATGATATCATCCTGAAGTGCCTGCAGAAGGCACTCAGGGATTTTGATAGGGCACCTCAGTCCACCAGGTTTCTTTTGGTGTTACCCAAGTGGGAGACTGCAAGCTGGTGGCAGCTTACGTCGCAGTTTGCCATTGTTCATGAGTATCCTGCTGGGGAAACTATATTCTCGGCTCCACTGGATGCATGTTACAACGTGGAGCACCTCGAGATGTGTGGAGAAGACAGGGTGTGGGTCAGAGAGACCAAGTGGCCAGTGGTGGTACTGTACAAGGATGGGCATACAGCTATGAAGATTGACGCCAAGATGCTTGCACATCTTCGTCTTGGACATGTTGGCGACATCACCATGCAGGACATGCTGGACGAGGGGGTCCCCATGGGCATCACGGCTGCGCAGTATGCCAAGAGCCTGGTGCTGCGCTGCTCGGAGAGGTGTGTCTCCTGCAGACTGACCAAGGCCATCAGACCTTCTATGAAGCCTACGGGCAGGGAGAGGGCTGCGGAGATTGGGTTGTTGGTGTGGTCTGACACCTGTGGGCCTTTCAGGCACAGTGCTGGTGGGTACAGGTGGTTTGTTCTCTTCTTGGATGATTGCACATCCTGGTTGTGTGTGTACTTCCTGAAGAGGAAGTCCGACTACCTGGGGGCGCTGGAGGAATTCCTGGTCGAGGTCAAGAAGCACAGGAGCCGCATGGGCCTGGAGGAGAAGTACCACATGGTCCTGCACACTGACGGCGACTCGACTATGATTGCTGGGCAGACGCAGCAATACTGCAAGGAGAGAGGCATTGAGCAGCGGCATGGGTCACCATACCTCCACGAGAACCAGTCTCGGGTTGAGAGGTCCCACAGGACGGTGCAAGCAATGGCTCGGGCAATGCTGGTGACCTCTGGCTTTGGTGTGGAGGTATGGCCGCTGTCTGTTCGGCACACCGTGTACACCTTGAACAGGACCTTCCAGCGACCTCTGCACAAGCAGTCCCCCTACTTCATACTGTATGGGAAACACTATGACCTCTCCCTTCTTCGGGTATTTGGCTGTCTGGCGTATGCCTTTGTGGACCCGGACAGCAGGGAGCATAAGCTCAGTGACCGAGCGAAGCAGCTCAGGTACGTTGGTCACTCTGAGGTCTCCTCGGCCTACTTACTGTATGATCCCGAGTCCGGCAAGATCGTCAAGTCTGGTATGGTGAGGTTCCATGAGGCTGTCGACAAGCTGGGCAAGGTGGTCACCACGTGGGATCCTTCAGCAGTGGCCCCACTGAGTACCAACTTCATGGTGACGGTGCTGGATGCGGAGTATCATGAAGCCCTTCCCAGTGGTTTGGGAGATGATATTCTTGGCATTGGTGCCTATTTGCCTGATGAGAGCGACGAGATCTTGGCAGTGCTGAAGGTGCAGGCTGGGGATATGGTATGCTGGGTGAGCCTCAGAGACTATCTAGATGGCCAGCCCAAGCATATGAGTGCTGTGCGCTCGGCTATGCAACATGGTGACCTCAATGTCGACTACCCACTGTTCACTGAAGTCATGGCGGATGCTGGGAAGGAGAAGCTGGAGGCTGGGATCATATGCGCACGGGCTGTGGGACCCAGCTCATTCCCATACTGTGTGATGCTGCTCACAAACTTCACGCACATCGATCTGCCATTGGGTAAGGTGCATTTCCCTCCTGAGCACACATGCTTGGCAGCAGCTGTGAAGGCGTGTGCTGGAGGATCAGTGGATGTGCTGCCACCAGGGGTGACTGAGCCGAAGGGGGTCAAGCAAGCTATGGGGGCGCCAGATGCTAATGAGTGGATGGAGGCTATCCAGACAGAGCTGGAGGCCCTGGTTACGGTCAAGCGGGCTCTCGAGATGATGGACAAGGAGGATGTGCCCCCTGGGGTTCACCTGTTGGACATGGCTCTGGTGTTGAAGGTCAAGCTGGACAAGCATAGGCAGTTGCAGAAGCGCAAAGCGAGGGTGTGTGTGAGGGGCAACAAGCAGGAGTATGGTGTCGACTATTTCGACACCTTTGCCCCGTGTACTCAGTTGTCTTCGGTGAGACTGGTTATCATTCTGGCGCTGAACCTTTCCCTGCAGGTGTATCACATGGATGTGGAGACAGCCTTCCTGAACTCGACCCTCGAGGAGGATCTGTATGTCCAGCTCCCTAGGGGGCTGGAGTATCAAGGGAGGACGTGTGCCAAGCTCCTCAAGGCGGTGTATGGCTTGAAGCAAGCGGGCAAAGAGTGGTTTGAGACCAGCGATGCTTTCATCATGGCCTACGACGAAAGGATGAGGCGCAGTGATGTTGAACCCTGTCTGTATTTCATCAGGGACTCTGACATCACAGTCATTATTCTGGCATATGTTGATGACTACATTGTGGCCACTGACAGTAGCACGTGGTATGACAGCTTCGTGGCAGCCTTCAACTCCCAGTATGCCTGCAAGGACTTGGGTGTTCTGGACCTTGTGATGGGTATTGGTGTGCGCTGGGGCCCTGGGGTGGCCTATCTCTCCCAAACTGGGTACATCTCCCAGATGATTGACACCTATGGACTCAAGGATGCCAAGCCTGCTAGTCTGCCCATGTCCCCAGGATGCTCTCTTACCCCATCTGATGGCAAGGATACCACCATCCCATTCAGGGGGCTGCTTGGGCAACTGCAGTGGATTGCAAGGTGCTCACGCCCTGACATCATGGCAGCTGTATCTGCTCTCTCCAGGTTCTGTGCGTCCTATGGCCCAGAGCACTTTGTGGCACTGAAGCAGGTTGTCAGATACCTCAAGGGCACCATGGGCTACGAGCTGGTGCTACGAGCAACCTCTTCTGTGCCAAGGGGGCTGGGTCTGGCATGTGGAGCACTACCGATGTGCATATACACTGATGCTGACTATGCTGGCTGCAAGACAACGAGAAAGTCCACATCTGGCATTGCTGTCTACCTGTGTGGGAGCTTGCTCATCTTCTCCTCGATCATGCAGAGATGTGTATCGCTGTCGACTACCGAGGCTGAGATCATTGCCATGTCTGAAGGGGCTCGGGAGATCAAGTACATCATGAACGTGCTGAACGACTTGGTGGACATCCGCAACCCGGTGCCTATGTACTGTGACAATCAAGGGGCCATTCATTTGGCCTCCGATTATGTCAACAACAACAGATCCAAGCACATTGAGGTCAGGAATATGTACATCCGAGAATTGGTGAAGTCCGACACAGCGGAAGCCTTGTATGTCTGCTCAGCGGACAACACCTCGGACATCTTCACCAAACCTCTTCCCCTACCACTATTCCTTAAACACAGGGAAAGCTTGGGGATCATGAAGTTGCAGGACACCACCTCTGAAGACTGAAGACTGAAGGGGGCACCATCCCATACTCTGGAGCTGGAGGGGCACCATCCCAAGAACTGGATATTGCTGACTGAAGGGGCACCATTCCCAAGAACTGGCAGTAGGACAACTAGACAGTCACCCTTTAGAAGGGGTATTGGAATCTGCAAGTGCTGCTGATCAGTTTGGTGTAAAGCATGACTATCTAGACCTTGTACAGTAGTCAAGATGCTCAAACCCTGAAGAAACCCTAAAGAAACACTGTGGAACCCTTAGATCTAGATCTGTAGATCTGCTGAACTAATCGTGGCCGTCAGATCACTGATGACCATCGGGAAGTGCGTAATGACTCCATCTGTAGTAGTCAGGAGTGTCACTGCGGTCGGTATGAACACGACAGTGACACGTAGGAGTCTGTTTCGTGAACTTTCACATAAGATCGCCAAATCGCCCAATCAGTAATGATGGCGCGCAAATGTTCGTGTCGTTTCGAGCTACGAACTGATATATCTTTTGATAATGAAAGTTTACGCTTGCTTTTGTGTAACCGAAACTCTCGAAATCCTACACCCTCCAGGAGAGGCTCTGAGCGTGTCGAAAAAAACGTGGAGGGGGGGCGGCAGGTACCATGGAAGTGTGGGGCGCGGTTGCAGGCCACGTAGAGCTTGGCAGGCAGAGGCTCTCCGCGCTGCTGGAGCACCTGTGCAGCGGGGTGACCGGGCCGACCCTCGCCTTTAGCGTGGCGCGCACCACGACACGCACGAGGAACACGAAGCTGCGTGACTGTAAAGAACGCGCACAGAGTGATGTGAGGCACCCAAATTGCACTCGAACCCGACCAGCCGCCCGGGGGTGGATCACCCCAAACGGCACTCGAACCCGACCAGCCGCCCGGGGGAGGATCACCCCAAACGGCACTCGAACCCGACCAGCCGCCCGGGGTGAGCATCAACTCCAAACTGCACCGGTCCCACCAGCCGCCCCGGGAGGATCACCTCAAACGGCACTCGATCCGACTCAGCCGCCCGGGAGGATCACCCCAACGGCACTCGAACCCGACTGCATCACTGGGAGGATCACCCCAAACTCGCACCGGCCCACCAGCCGCCTGGGAGGATCACCAAACGGCACTGAACCTCACTCTACAGCCGCCTGGGGAGGATCACCCAAACCGCACTTCGAACCTCCTGACCACGCCCGGGGGATCTACCCCAAACGGCACCGAACCCACCAGCCGCCCGGGAGATCACCTCTACTGCGCTCGAACCCGACCCCGCCGCCCGGCGAGGATCACCCTTCCAAACTGCACTCAACCCCACCAGCCGCCCGGGAGGATCACCCCAAACGGCAATCGAACCCGACCAGCCGCCCGGGGGAAGATCACCCCAAACGGCACTCGAACCCGACCAGCCGCCCGGGGGAGGATCCCCCCAAATGTTGGTAAAAGTTCGGGGCAGTGAGGACCTGTGCTGGCAGGCAAGAACAAGAAAGAAAGAAAAAAAGACCACCTTCTCAGGTTGTGTGGCATTTTTTTAGGTAGCCGCGCCCTCATGCTTGTAGGCACAAGTGCACCCGAGACCTGCGTTAGCTGAAAGTGAGCATGACTGAAATGAACTCAGTCCCGTTATACCATTAGGAAGGCGTTGACGGGGATGATCGCCTAACTCATGACACACGGCACCGGGAGCAGGATATCCAGAGGAAGCGTCGCCCGAGGAGCGAATGATCGGGCGTCGAGGACGAAACTGGACGGGCACAGTGTACCGATGGGCGAGGAGCATAATGCGCCCCACTAAAACCTTTGAAAGCACAACGTGTGCACATAGGCACCCTCCCGTGTGCATCTCTTCGAACAAAGAGCAGGCGATAGACTACCCCTGCCCCCTCTGGCACCCTCTGCGCCGCCACTAAGGGGCAGCAACGCCAGTGGAACGTACCACAGGGAGGCCAGCATCCCATCACCCACAACCCCCAAGCGATGCGCGATGCTCATTGTATTCACACGGCGTCGCTATCAGCAGAGTATGATGGCCGAGCCATCCCTGCACAATTGCCTACTCGAACCAGCCTGACAAAAGCTGATGGCAACGCCACACGCGCGCATCTTCAAGAGGTAGAGGCGAACAAATGTGCTAAGCGATCGACTACAAAGTCGCCGCAAGTCAGGAAAAGCTTCCGGAGTCACGTTGGCGCAGGGACTGCGAGGCCCACCTTTGCGACCTCGTACACGAGCCACGCTCCGAAGCTGTGACCGACCAGGACGAAAGGCATCTGCACATCGGAAACAACTTATTAGAAGGACAAGAGCTATATTACGATCAGGTCGGCCTCAGACGAAGCAGCTATGAGGTCGCGGGGTTCTATCGGCAGTGCGCGAAGTTCTACCTTGCGTCCACGATTATCCGGCGGCTCAACAGCAGGAAAGGGAGGAAAGAGATGCAGCGAGAATTGTGGTGAGAGCAAGAGGTCGGATATGGGTCACAGCCCGAGGGCGCCCGCTCCCAAGCGCTGAGAGAGTGCCGGAAGGGCATCAGCTTCTCACCCTTGAAGCTCAGAGGATTTCGCAACCAAAAGATAGGTGGACGAAAGAAAAATGACCTCACGAAAATATGGTGTAAGCTCGTCCACAATGTCGAGCACAAGTTGTTTCATCGAGGTCTGCATCCAAGCACATTGGGAAACGGGTCCACCCATAACAGCATTATGAGAACAGGGAATGATGCCAGAAAATGGTGCTCGTGAGCACGCCACTTGCGAGATTCGATGCCTTGCTACCTGTTTAGGTTCCATCATACGAGTATTGCGTCCTGGAAGTTCAACTGGCATCACCTGTACGCGAGGGGTTAACACTTAGTTCGCTGTGTCAACCTGGTTAAGATAGACCGAAGCTCACGCGGCACACGCGCAATGGGCGCACGCGCAACAATCAGAATTGGCGGAAGGTACAACTTACCTCCACCCATTCAGGCAGTTGCTTACTCCATCCGTGGTACGCCCAGGCCCCGCATCCCGCCTGCGTGCGAACCGCCCTCGGGGGTCTATACGTGCAAGGGTGGGCAGAGGATTATGCAGGAGGCCGTATTGCATGCGTCCCTTCAAAACTTCAAGGAAATAAGCATGCGTCTGTCGGCAACATATCCATCGATCAAATACTGTTTCTTCCGATCTAACACTGTTCACTTCGAGACGTGGAGGAATGCAATTGATACGATAGTAACTTTGATACCAAGTTTGACTCAGATCAAAGTTGCAGTCCGTGATTTGATCATCACTAAGCTTCGAAAACCAAGCCATTCACAACTCCTGGAGGTGAAACACTAGCACCTCCCTGAGCTCCACCCCTGAAACACATTTCCATTGATCCTAAAACAGTTTTGACAAACGCGGAGTTTAAACCCCACCGCGAACCACAGTCATAACTTGTTGAAATACAACGCTGCATACAATTTCACACCAACGTTTACTGCTTCGTCATCCTGGCGCTTCGCAGTATTTTTCCGCTTGGCAGTAACACGGACTAAAGGCGAGGGTCACGCGTCCTGGTACCTGTGGGATCGCGAAGAGTCGCAGCTGGACTGAATCAGGCGGCACTTCAGGACGTTCCAAGTGCGCTGGGCCCTACAAAACGACGCTGTCAGGAAATCCCGCGGTATACAAACACATAGAACTAGACTTTGTTGTTCTGACCTGATTGATCCATTTCCCATATTTTCCCGGCTGGCCGGCCATCTTGGGGATACCCACACACCTCTGAGTTTCGCGTTCGCTTCAGATGGATCAGCTGACACCTGCCTATGCGCTAGGGGATGTTTATCCAGCGCAGAAGAGTAGAGAAACGCTCGTTGAAAGACCGTTCACGCGTTCAATTCCAGTATGATGTGATTGCTAAGCGAAGGGAAATAAGTAATAACGCTCCGCTCGCAAGCCAGACGAGAGGTTACGAGCTTCGCGCGATTCTCGACAGAAAGCAATCGAATGGAAAGCAGCTCGTAACCTCCGGACTACCACAGAAAATTAAAAAGAAATCGATAAACTGGGAGAAAATCGCCGCATCCGGAGGCTCCGTGACTTGTGAGAGTAGAATAACGCTTTATACAGTTATCATGTAGTAGGATAAAAGTGATTTGAGCCGCTGCCGGTAACACTGGGGCGGGTTCCCGAGCTATTATCCTGCGTTTTATCCCAAAATCGCGTCATCGGTCATCCTGTTCGACATCGCATCGGCTCATCGCCTGCATTTTACTCCGGAACCGGACTACCGGAGTCTCTGTTCGACCGAAGCGATCGAGGTCCGATTATTGATTTATTCGAGGTTTGTTGCCGGTTTTCCTATGCCAAAAGCTCAAAACCTCACCTGATTTTCCTCTTTGCTGCGGTTTGCGGCAGCATCGCAGTTTGCATATTCATTCTCTCAAGAAGCTATATCATATAGAGGCTGGGGATAGGCGCATTTAAAAGGTGAGAACGCCCTTTCGAAGTCTCGCACGCAATATCCGAGATGTGCTATGATGTATGTAGTTTTTGACGTTCCTAGGTTTACAGAGTTTCGTTTTGAAACGCTGAAATTGAAAACGTGAACTCCGCAGGTCTGTAGATGGTAGTTGGATGATATATCAGACGGCTGAGAATGGGGCGCGTTTGAAAGGTGAGAGGCCTTGTCGAAGCCCCGCACTATTGTTGTCAATTGGACGGTTTGTTAGTGCGTTTCTTTCCGCAACTTAGATTCGCGAACACCCAACTTAGCCATAACAATACAGTCATGAGGTAACAGATCTTTCTCTGAGAGCTCCGAAGAATGGACCGGATTTCTTGTGCAACGTCGGAGTAAATCTTGGATAGGGTGCTTCTCTTTGTCATCTGTATAGAATATTGAATCCGTTTGAGAACCTTGCACAAGCCCAATGGTAGAATAGCCCATTCTTTGAATAGTTGACCATGTCTCTATGTATACATACGCTCACTTGTTAGATGCAAACCGACAATCCCTTCGACTTTAAAGCAATATAGGTGTCAAGTTGTGATGTGGGCACCATACAATTTTGATCCTATTTTCGTGTGGTTTGGCAGACTTTAGAAGTTGATCGCATCGGAGTTCGCGCGTTGTGAAGCACTTTTACAAGGTGAGTGCGTTTTATCATCATTGCATTGGCCAAGCAAATCTTGAGACATAGTGCACCTATGATGTTTGTGCCACACGCCTCCCTTTGTAGCTATTTAAACCCGATTTTCATGCAATATAGCTTGTAGGGAAAAGGGTGGACTCCCTTTGTAGCTAATTAAACCCGAGTTTCATGCGATATACCTTGTAGGGATAAGGAGAAGGGTGGAGTTGGAAGACTTGTGCTTTTAGGTTTTCAAGTTAATTGTAAAGCAACTGAGGTTTTCAAACAATTTGACCATGAATCTAACTAACGCTTGCGTCATTTAGTGGGCAAGGGGAATAGCTCTGTTATGCAAATGACCTTTGTTTCCGATGGGATCCTTACGCGATGGGGTTTTTAAATCGTTGTGACATAAAATCTTGCTCTGAGGCTTGCTTGCTAGGCTTTTCAATCTTTGTATTCAAGGTTACTAGGAGTTTATTTGGCATGAGCCCTTACTTGGGCACCCTTGAGCTTAGCGTGTGGGGTGCATGGCATCGGTACGCAGGGTTGTGCGGGCCGTTCAATATTCTAAGTTAAGAATTTAGAAGTCTGAGCACTTTAAGAGCTTGCCTGCAATTGTGTGCATGGGAAGTGGCGTGCGGATTCTAATCATATATGGTGTAAGCAGGGTTTCGCGCTTCGGTTTTTTTGCATGTTTCATATTCCAGATTAGGAAGTTTAGTAGTTCTAGCAGTCACTTGAGTTGCATACAATCTTGTGCACTGTGGCTTGTGGCGTGCGGACCAAGATCACATATATATGTTACAATTGGGTGACGCACTCCGGGTTTTTTGCGTTATTCATATTCCAAGGTAGGAAGCTTCCCAGTGGTGTGAGCACGTGAGCCGCAGTGCATCTCACAGTTGGCGTGTGGCGTGCACATACTCATATATTGAGTAAGTTGGCAGCGCTCCGAGTTTTTTGCAGTTTTCGATATTTCCGGTTAGGAAGTTTAGTAGTCTAAGCACTGGCGTTGCATATGTGCGATTGGAATGCGGCGTGTGCATACTCATAGAATATATTGAGTAACCTGGTTGTGCTCTGGGATTTTTTGCAGTTTTGATATTCCTTGTTAGGAAGTTTATTAACAGCATGAGCACTTTATTTGCATCTTGCGTTTGTTATGTGGCGTGCACATAATGCTACAAAATTGAGTAAGCGGGTCGCGCTCCGGGGTTTTTTGCATTTTTGATATTATAGGTTAGGAAGTTTAGCAAGAGCACTTGAGCTTGCATAGAATCGCGTGTGGCATTTGGCTTGCGGATAATCATATATTTTGTGAGTTGGGTGACGCACTCAGGGTTTCAAGCTGTTTTAATATTCTAGCTTTTGTTTTAATATTCTAGGTTAGAAAGTGTAGCAGGAGCACTTGAGCTGCATAGAGTTGCGTGCATGCGCACAATCATAAACGTTTTAGGCGTCCAAGCAAGGTTGAGATGTGAATCGGTACTGGGAATGGTGCAGTGTTCCATCGGCGGCATGTCGACTTCGCCAGCATATCTGGCAGACTTGCGCAAAGCATGTGAGGGGATACCACGGGCCAATCCAAAACGTGCTGTCATTCGGATGAATAGGTGTGCAGGCCCACAAATATTCATCTGAGGTAATCACTTTGTTGAGGCTCGTTCATTGCATAAGCTTTGGAAATAATGGCTAATTTGCTTTCAAGAAAAAATGCGCATGCTATACAATCATTTGTTGCGGGTCACCAGGTAGTAATTTTGGCACATACACCCCTCACTTGCAGCATTACTTAGTGCGCTAAAATACCATAGCCAAGTGTGACATATTTGCAACATTATTCCTTGTTCCAAGTTTGGCCGCCCTACATGTATATTTCCATTGATGCCATACCATATCCCACCCCTCAAGCGCCATCTCACCTCATGCGTCCTCGGGTGAAGTGCACGCAAAATGCATGCACAACGGTGTATATTGAGTAAAATATATTTTGTGGCTAACGCAGAATGCTCGCCACATTTTTTACCAAATCGGTTAAGTTCGAGGTATCCCCTAATCATGAAGATGATGAGGGGGACTCCTCAAAGCTTCACGATCTAGTATTTTTGTGGTCTGATAGTTACTATGCAAAGAAAAGAAAATCTGACATCAAAACGGATCATGGTACTATTCGATCCTATTTTAGGACGTGGAAAACATTGATTGTATGCCCCTCCAAAGCTTGCCCATACACTTTCTCTTTAGCTTTTATTGCTAGAGGCTTGCAGCGCCAAGTTGAATGCATCAAAAGCTCGCTTGTGCCCATGCGGACTTTGCGAGAGGCTTGCTCACCCCTAGGCAACTAGGGTGTCTTCACCAAAGGCTCTATCGTACCCGAGTTGTTAGTGCTACAAGCATGCCGGCGCCCATGTTGTCCAACCGGAGGCTTGCGCACGCCCAGGCTCGTGCCTAGGCGCCGGAAGGTCGTTCACTAAACTTGCTACGAATACTTGCTCGAGCGCGATATAATATTTTGTGCGCACCCCTATCCTTGTTAAACGAATGGTTCGTTTTGATCAACGGGCTCAAATAAAGGTTGTGGGCACCGAATTCGGTCAAACAGGGCGTGCAAAAGAACAAACACCCCTTTGGCCACGATGAAATGACGGACGATGAAGTAGACTCCGATGCGGTGGAGGAATGTGATAGTGACACGGTTCTAAATGAATTGGGATTGCACAAGAAGCAGACGTTTGTGGATTTCTTGCTTGAATGGTGGAGGAATGACTCGCTCCGGCTCCGTACACTCTCGGAGAGGTTTGTGTACCTTTGCTCTTATCTAGTGAATTTCCCATTCATCTCGAATGCCATTCGTAGCAATATTTACATACTCGATAATTTGCACCTACATGCGGTATGTATATACATATATATGTTTTTGTGTATGTTTCTATATGGGTAGAATCGACAATATATTGTAGCTTGCTTACAAAGTAAGGGTCCTTCAAGGTTGTGCCCAACACTTACTTCAAGTATTGGGCCACTTGTAAGCCTATAGCCCAAGCTTAAAAAACAAAGTGAAGCCAATATATTAGGTAGAATAGCTTGTAGCATATGAGCATGTCTAACAATTAGTACCTCACTAATATTTATACCTCACTAGCACAATTTATCATATACTACCATAGTAGCAATATTATCATGTAACATGTAGCCTACGTCAATCAGGACACGCATCGTGGAGTAGGGACGGGGCCGATAGAAGTGCGGACATGCATCGGGGAGTAGGGACGGGGCCAATAGAAGTAGGGACAAGCATCGTGGAGTAGGGACGTGGGCCGATAGAAGTAGGGGCACAAACACGGGAGTAGGGAAGGGGCCGAGTAGAAGTAGGGACAAGCATCGTGGAGCAGGGACGGGGCCGATAGAAGTAGATTACCAGTGGAGTAGTGACGGAAAAATGATGTAAGTAGGGACAAGCATCGGGAGTAGGGACGGGGTCATAGAAGTAGGGACAAAGACAGAGCGCAGGGACGGGGCCGAGGAAGTAGGGACAAGCATCTTGGAGTAGGGACGGGGCCGATAGAAGTAGGGACAAGTCTCTTGGAGTAGGACCAAATTAAGACAGTGCCACATAGACAAGCATCGTGGGAGTAGGACTGGGCCGATAGAAGTAGGGACACACATCGTGGAGTAGGGACGGGGCCGTTAGAAGTAGGGACAAGCATCGTGGAGTAGGGAAACGCATTGTGGAGTTATAGTAGTTATCTCTATTTTGCCTTCATGTGCTCAACAATTTTCATCTCGTTTTTTGTAGGTTGGCGAATGCCAGCGGCATTCAGACCGATGAGGCTGCGCTTCCTGTAGACGACGAAATCTACATACAAGAGGGACCCCGTAAAGAAATCAAAATACCTTCTACGGGTGTATTCCGGCGTGTACGGTTTGCGACACAATATCTTTATCATTGCTTTTGCAATGCTTACGACCAACCGGCGGATTCTCTCCTTAAGGATCCACAGGTGGTGTCGGAGGTGGCGTACCGTGACAGTAAGGCGTTATTTCATAACCGGGAGGTCAATGTGGCCAATAGATTGGGCAACGTCGAGAACATGCGTGTGCAGCCTCAAGACCTATTGGACATGACGGTGTGCATGTGGGTATCTAACTTGTTGGATGACTGCACCTTGTTCAACACTTTCAAGCGACGCGCAACTCGCAAAACTCCACAAGAAGGTAAATGTTCCTAACAACACTTAGCCTCACAAAATATCATGGGATTTATAAAGTAAACCAAACGTAGACGTTATGTTCAGATGTGAACAAGGTGTGAGATTGTGCACCATACATTCAAAGAATTACAGCACGTGCTATAACTGTCCACAGCACGTGCTGCCCCCTCTACATCCTCTCCTTAAAGTTATTGATGGGTCTAAGGGGACTCGACCCTAACACTTACTTGCCTCATAATACACAAAGAAAAAGGGTTGCTAACAAGCAAGAGTGTAAAGATATGTTGCAAGTTACAAGTACCTTTTATATGCACCAAAGATGGGGCAATTTGGTGCACTACTTCACTTTCTACAACGAATCTTGTACCGCCGATTGAAGCACCGCCCTGCCACACTACCTCACACCCATCGCAACATTCCGAAAGTTCATGACGGTTCATGACCATATGCAATCGAAAATATTAAGGTCCTATATATTACCTTTTATATGCACCAAACATGAGGCATTTCGGCGCATTCCTCCGCCTTGTGCGCCTATTCTTGTGTGGGCAAGCAATGCGCGCCACTGCCACAATACCCTATACCCATCGCAATATTACGGAAGTTCATGATGGCTCATGGACGTGTGCAATAGAAAATATGAAAGTTCTATATGTTACCTTTTATTTGCTCCAAAGATTAGGCTTTTCGGAGCATTCCTCCGCCTTATACGCCTAATCTAGTGTGAGGAAGTAGAACACCGCTCTGCCACAATACCACACACCCCGCGCAATGTTGCGAAAGTTATTGCCGGTTCATGACCGTATGCAAAAAGAAATATGAAAGTGCTTACTGTAAGCTTCAAGGTGCGCCAAAGATGAGGCGTTTCAGCGCATTTCTCCGCCTTGTGCGCCTAATCTTATATGGGCAAGTAATGCGTCAAACAGCGCCAAACCCTGCTGAGCCAAGGACAAATATGCAACTTCATGGAGGTTTAAGGTGTCGTGAGTGGTAAACTATGAAATTTCAGAGGTGTACCTTTTATTTGCCGGAGATTTGGCTCGATTCCGCAAAGTATCGAACTAGAAATGCTTTCGTGAACTTTGGGTTGCGAACGCCTAAATGAAACAAAAACATATTCAGCCCAACAGTTTGCAAGAACAAGAAGGCGCAAGGAGATGATCCTGAAATAAAGAGTAATATATGTATACCTTAGGACTCGGTTTGACTCCTCTTTCCCCTTGCTTCGCGGATTAGGCCGTGTGTAAGCAACGCATGAAATGTAGAAGAACGCGTGCTCGAAAGCGCTCTTGGGGAAAGCGTTAGGCACAATCCTAAGAGATGTCACCGTGCTTTACGAGTTTATATGCCTGATATGAGCACAAAGTAAACATTTTTCATATTGTTGCTCTCTGCAGTACAATCCTGAAGATAATATTCAGCCGTAAAAAATGCTTCAGCACAGTGAAAATGCTTTCGGCTCAATGGGAAAAGGTAGCGAATTTCCCCCCCAAAACACGAATGACACCTGCTATCCGTTGAACCGCGCTATCGGAGCCAGGCCTATAGCTATAGCTACGATGGACACCGGCGACCCGGCGAGCGGCGACCTGGTGGGATAAAAAGCTTAACTTTTATCCTGATGTTTCTATTGGTGGGATAAAAAGCTTAACTTTTATCCCATCCGGATACAATCGGTAACCACAGTAACCTCTGCTCTTTATGTTCTAGGACCAAAGCAAATTACCTTACCTTACCTTACCTTACCTTACTTTAAACAAGCAAAAATCGAATCCCAACGGGTGACACGAACAAATGTCCGATCTGACGATCACCAAACGATAACGATGACACCGCCAGGTCCGCCTCTGTTTTTATTCCGCACTGTTCGTATTCTTTATAAATACAAAATACAAACGAATGGTGAGATAATCGAACGATCAGATTTTAGATGGCCTACAGGCCTAGCGGAGATCTCAAAATTGAGATCGACCAAGCTCTAGTACCTTTATATTCCTTCTCTCGCTGTCTCGCAAGCCAGAGGTTACGAGGATACGAGGTTACGAGGATGCGAGCTTCGGCCCTGAGCTTCGGCCGCTCCGCGGCAGATCGCGCGATTCTCGACGGGTGCCAATGAAGAGCAGCTCGTGTTGAAATTTGTATAGGCAGCCCTGACCGGGAGTCCCGGTGCAGGCCCCTATTACATATCACTAGGCCAACTCTGGATTGTTGACTGATCTATAGGTTCGTGCCGTGACACACGCCGTGTCAGGTGTCACTGCGGACAGGTAGGCTAGACTTCGAAACCGTCCGAGACCGTTCCGGGTATATCTAGCTTAGGGTTTATTTATCTATTGAATTTATCCACACACAATTCGGGACTATCTGATTACCATTGAACTAGGATATTCCAGTAGGTCGTGGCCCCATCCACGCTTTATTCCACTGGCTTCCTTGGCCATGATTGGCTAAGCGGCCGCTTGAGAAGGTGGTGCGCACTTGCGCGTTTGGGTGCGACTAGGATTTGTGGAATATTCAGTGAACTAGGAGTAGCTCGTAACATCAATACAACTACCAAGGTTGAGGTGTATTGCGTGGCTTCAAGGCAATGGCTGAATTTCTTTTTGGGTTCGAAGATAACTTCAAACCCGAAAACGAAATCAAGCTATGACCCATCCCAACTTCAACAAAACACACGAGGCATGGCAGTGAAGTTAAAAAAGTGCGAATAAGATGAGTTCGATGTTATTGGGTTTGAGCCCAAGCAAGGTTGGCATACACCAACCTCGACTTCCACACCTCAAGAGGTCGCGAATTAGCCACAAACCCATAAAATAAATAAAACAGCCGATCGTGCCTTATCCGAACTCCTAAGTCGATGCTCCTCAAACTTTGCATACATATTCACGGGTGACTAAATGAATGAGTGACCACGAGGTGAGTCCGATGTCAAGTTGGGTTTCATCCCAAGCTAGGTTGCCCTAGACTTCCACACCTCAAAAGAACGCGTCCCTCCCGCGCAAGGTTGGCAATCAGATGATTTCAGATCTGAATTCAGATCTGAAACGTCTGATCTGATCTGAAACGTCTGAAATGTCTGAAACATCTGAAAAATGGTCCCCAATATTTATACGGGCTTGTGCAGGGGGTGTTTTGGGCAAAATTAAGACTCCCCGAAGGCGTTTTGGGCAATGTACGCATTAGCACGTGGCACCAAATGATACCATTAGGCTTTACACATCCATCGATAATTTATTTAGGGCTTTTCTAAGTCAAAATCTCAAAAACTCATAATGAAAACATATATTACATAATGATAAAGACATTATAAATGAAATGGAAAAAAGGGCCTTCATCGGTTATGGCTTAATATATATTAGGGTTTTATGGTTTGCATAACATTTAGGGTTTAAGGGTTTCACGACTTAGGGTTTTAGGGTTTGATGCGTTTTGGTTTTTAGGGTTTCACGATGTATGGTTTTAGGGTTCCCATGTTTAGGGTTTTGGGTTTTTCATGTTTAGGGTTTTAGGCCTTCCGAATATCCGAAATTAAAAAAACAAGCGAGTTGCTGAGATTCAGTAGTTCAGTATCACGTATGACGTATGACAGTGACAGTGACAGTATAGTGACTTCCTACCTGTACTCAGTAGTTCGACTTCGGTAGCTTAGACTGTGACACACGATATGTTTGCCTAGTGACGGCCTCAGAGCTTAGATAGCCTGAGAGTCGTGTATTCATTTCTATCTTTTGATATACCCGATTGCCTCGCTCAAACCCTACGGCGTTCGGCGTTTTCACTGTGTCACTAGGACATTCTAGTAGGCTATAGGCCCACCACTTGCCTAAAGTGGTTTTGATTCAAAGCCACTAAATGGCTGGCTAAAGCTGTAGAGGGGCGAGCGTGGCTGAGTAGGTAGAATGTTGCGGGGTGCCGTGTTTTCGCGGCACAACTGACTGCGTGGATGGAGAGGTAAGCGCGACGAGTGGC
>LGRX02005326.1:0-58126 GCA_001247695.2 Cymbomonas tetramitiformis
GCTTGACAATCGTATACGATTGTCAAGCAGGTGAGTATGGTTGTCAGACCCAGGTTCCACGACCTTCGGCTGTTTCGAAATATAAGGGGTTGAAGTAATAGATAAACGTCATTTTTTGGACGCATAATGCATCTTCCGAACAACGTCTTGTTAAAAATCTTTCAGTCCATTCCTTACGGACCTGATCATTCCAATGAACCGTTATGTATGTATCTCGGGAATCTCTGCCGAATAAGATGTGTCTGCGTACAGTTCAATGATACAATAATCAAGCGTGCGCAACCCGCGCTAAGTGTTGGGCTAGTCCCTTGCGGCAACGCTATCACCCGCTCTCTTCTTACCGCCTACATTTTTATTATGGAGGACGCCAACCTTCGTCTCTTAATTCACCGAGCCCATGTCTCCCTCCTACGCCTTCAAAGCATTTTTCATCAAAAGTATCCTGAAATGGTGGCACCTAGCGGAATGTGCATGTCTCCGAAATTAATCGCGGACCACCTCAAAATGTTCGCGCTGGACACCATTCTTTTAACCCCACTGCCCGAGTCCCCCCACGAACATGTTTTACATGTGCGATTCAATTCGACTGAAAGATCAGAATCGTCCTCACTTCCCATCTTGGAATGGCAGATTCGATGTGGCGATGATACTTGCTCCCCATTCGTTTCCATGCTCCATGTGCCCAATGTACCGTTGGTAAATATCAGTGTGTTGCTCCGTTACGATGACCTGTCAAACGCTGGGGTGTGGGCCATCGACAGCTTATCAAACGCGCCGGCAACCGATAGAATTTTGAATCGTTACCCCGATGTGTACATGACATGCCGGCTTGCTGCACGCGTGATACGCATTGTAGATCAATATTTGCGCTCTGGTCGCTCCTATTTCCATCCGGTTCCCCGTGAAGAGAGTTTATTTGCCAAAGTATGCCAATGTATGACATTGACAAGAAAAACACTTCAACAACATGAACTCGACAGTACAACGGATGGGCTCGGGGGATGGATCATAGCGAACGATTTATGATCGGGTATGTGCAACATTTTTATTGTGCACGCAGATAGTATTATTACAATTAATTGGATATTACGTGATACCCTGAATTGTATGTTTTGTGGGTGTCCTCGGTTCTAGGGTCGGAGCCCGCCAGTGTCAAATTTCCTAGCATTCATGCAGATTTACACGCTAGGTACAGGGTCGGGGTGCTCGAGCAACGCTGCCGCGAGAGCGGCTGGCATCTCGAAACAAGCTTGTGGCTGCTCAGCCTCCATACCCGTGTATGGCTGCACAGTCCCCATGTCCAAATAGGCCGCGACTTCTTGCAATTCCATTACGTGGTCATCAGGCACATTGGCCTTTTGTTTTTCTATCAGCGCTATGTCACCTGCGAGCACCTCGGAATACCGTGCTCTGGCCATTTTCAACACCTCTGCATCCATGTCGATCGAAAGGACATGCCTTTGCTCCATATACCCCGCCATGGAGGCTGGAGCCGTTCCGCAAGGAAATTCCATAACACAAGCATCCATGTTGCTGTACAAGCGCATCAGCTCACGGTAAAGACGGATTGGCTTCTGAACGCTGCGAATATTTTGTCCATCTTCTTTCTTCAGGTACTCCTTAGGTGGCAGCGGTACCTCCTGTTCATAAACAAACAACACACGCGAGTCTGAGTGTCGGACCTAGTGCACCTGCTCGACAATCGTATACGATTGTCACACGCGAGTCTGAGTGCCGGACCTAGTGCACCTGCTTGACAATCGTATACGATTGTCACACGTGAGTCTGGGTGTCCGAGCTAGTGCACCTGCTTGACAATCGTATACGATTGTCACACGCGAGTCTGAGTGTCGGACCTAGTGCACCTGCTTGACAATCGTATACGATTGTCACACGTGAGTCTGGGTGTCCGAGCTAGTGCACCTGCTTGACAATCGTATACGATTGTCACACGCGAGTCTGAGTGTCGGACCTAGTGCACCTGCTTGACAATGGGTGTCCGAGCTAGTGCTCCTGCTTGATAATCGTATACGATTGTCACACGTGAGTCTGGGTGTCCGAGCTAGTGCACCTGCTGCTTGACAATCGTATACGATTGTCACACGCGAGTCTGAGTGTCCGAGCTAGTGCACCTGCTTGACAATCGTATACGATTGTCACACGTGAGTCTGAGTGTCCGAGCTAGTGCACCTGCTTGACAATTTTGTTTAGCGGAGTTTCATTCATGACGAGATATGAATGCATACCAGGATTCTTACCATGATGTTCGTGAACGCGTTCGCAAACTTTCCGACAGTGCTTCGCATCGGGGCCCACTTCGGTAGTTTATTACTCTTTGAGGGATCTTCCACCAAGTGCAGCAACACATACGGTTGCAAAACGCTGACCGGACCAGCCGCATTATTACCTATGCGTCCTCCGCCTCGATTCCAGTATTGAACCGTTTGGTGGCATGTCCATTTCAGCGGCCAGCCGGTGGTCGAAGCGCAGAAGGCATCGATGATTGCTTGCTGCCTGGATATCGAGCAGGTTTTTCCATTAATGGTCACGTTACTGCGGATAGTCGAGTCCGGTAAGAATAGAATCACAATGCCACCATAATCCATAGTCGACATGCAAATACCACCCATGTATGAGTAGAAGTCTGTTGAATAGGTATCCCATACCTCCGAAAACAGCCCAAAAGGACCATCCACAAAGATCAGATCCACTCCATAGCGAGTGTGTTGCAATGATTTTGCATTGCGCCAATTGACCATGACTTGATTGCTGCGTGCACCCTTATTCCTTTCGGCGAGAGAATCGTTAACCTGTGGAACATTGCTTTCATCAGTCTGCTTTGAAATACATACGCAGCAACTACTTAATACATTGCAACGTAAATATTTGAACAGCTCTAACCTTTATTCCGAACTCCAGCAAACCCCTCAGAAGCTTGTCCAGCAACGCGCGATGGCATTTGTTGAAGTCCACCGCATGCTGGACTCCCTCGGCAGCATGTAGCTCCTTGTGTTCGATTTTCAGGTCCATGAATTCAATCACGGCGCTCTTCGGGTCCCATTCAGGATCGAAAATTTCCGTTTGGTTCAGAGCATCCGGCATCCCGCCCTCCCGGCGTGACGCTTTCACACGGAGTTCCAGCCATTCCCAAACAGCCTGTAATACGCATCAGAATCAGTCTTCGAACTCAGAGACAGAGCAGACTCTAAGTCAAGGTAACGCCAGAGCTTGACAATCGTATACGATTGTCACACTTCTCAGTGGATATACCAACTGCCCTTACATCCCCATGGCCTGATCATCACAAGTGTATCAACGGGGTCACCTTCGCACTGAACGCGGCGATCTCGTGAATGATATCTGGCATTTCTTTGGCTTCCATCATCCGCGACGCTGCCAGTACTGCAGGGGCCATATTAATCTGAGACCTAGCTGCTGCTTGAATCGCCCATAGCAAATTCAGGCAGATTTCCTCAAACCCCCTTTTCGTATGGATGATGCCCAACGTCTCCAGAAACCATTTGGGATCGTTCACGGGGGCCTCAGTGTAGGCAGGGCCATAAAGCTTCGGACTCGTGAACGTAGCCCCAAAGCGACCGGCATTTCGAACCGCGATGCAGTCTTCCGGCAAGGAGTGAATGTAGCACAAGATCATACGCGTGGCTGCATAGCAAACATAACTCTCATTAGGACTTGAAATCCTGCAACTTACAAAAAATACTTGTGAGGACTAACTCACCAGCGCAATCCACAAGAGTCTTGTAAGTATGCATGCTATCCTGCGATGGCTTATTCACACTCCGGTCCATAGCCCTTCCTTCCTTGGAATCAACGCGCTTCCATCGAAGTTTTGCTTTCAACATGCTCTTCATGAACTCATCGAAGCGTGCAGTGTAGAATTTGTTGGAAGATTTGATTAACATCCACATCAGAAGCTTGGTTTCCAAATCAGGCGCTCCGTGTTGCCCAAGTGTCTGGTGATGATTTTGCACGTACGTCATATGCTGCGAAACACGGTACGGTTCCCCATCAAGGTCATAGGGTACCCAAGGGTTGTCAGCCTTTAGTTTGAGTATAGTCTCCTGCGTATCCTCCTCATCATAGACGTCCGTGATACCCTGTCCGTGTTCATACCAATCTGGGTATTCAGTCCAACCCATCAGCGAGGCAAACCTGGCCTTAGCAGATTCGATGACATCCTTGATGAAACCAAGACGATGACAACACGTGCTGAACTCAGTGCCAGTCAAAAACTTGCCCTTGCAACTGATCCCATATTTCTGGTAGAACTCCTTCCGGTTGTCCACATCGGGCACGTATACTCCTTCCTTCGCCACTTTAAGAACAAAGAAAAAAATATCGTACATCAAACCCTAAGGCTGATAGCGAGGTGCTTATAGCCTCTAGGGTAAGAACAGGCTACAGTTCTTTCGGATAGTTCTTCAACTCCAGAGCTTCCTTCCGCCATTCATCTCCCAGTTTTGGATCCAGTAACCGCAAAATCTGCAAGCAAGACACGTTGGACACATGTAAGGGGGCCGAAACGATTGTCACGCGTGGGTGAGAACTGAAGCTATCGCCAAAGCTTGACAATCGTATACGATTGTCAAACGTGGGTGAGAACATAAGCTAGCGCCAAAGCTTGACAATCGTATACGATTGTCAAACGTGGGTGAGAACATAAGCTAGCGCCAAAGCTTGACAATCGTATACGATTGTCAAACGTGAGTCAGGGGCGAAGCTAGCGCCAAAGCTTGACAATCGTATACGATTGTCAAACGTGAGTCAGGGGCGAAGCTAGCGCCAAAGCTTGACAATCGTATACGATTGTCAAACGTGAGTCAGGGGCGAAGCTAGCGCCAAAGCTTGACAATCGTATACGATTGTCACGCGTGGGTCAGGGGCGAAGCTAGCGCCAAAGCTTGACAATCGTATACGATTGTCACGCGTGGGTGAGGACCAGTGCTGGGATCAAGGCGCTGCGGACCGGTCCCTGACTCATCGGGGTCGTGAAAATGGGTACCCGGACCTACGGGGGACCTATACCTCTTTTCTCGCGGGGCTTATGCCGCTCCGGGGTGGATTATGGCCCGGACAGTCCGGGACTGTGCCGGACCTATGGCGGACCTACGTCGACTCCCAGATTAAGAATCTAGAATGATAATTCATAATATCGGACGGAGTTCAGACGTTCAAAACCTTTATGGGCGTTGCAGCGGCTGCTCGTACGTGATGACGTGGCTGCTCGTGCTGACGCCGCTCAGCCATTCATAGTGAAACTGGAACTGGACACATAGCGAAACTGAAGCAGCCTCACAAACTGGACGTGAAAAGTTCAAGGATTGCTAGAGATTAACAGCAAGCATGGGGTTTAGAACGACTCCTTCGCGCTTCATATTTCTCACTCTCATAACATGTATATTCCTTGTTGCGTTCGCCGTCACAGGCCCTCCCTCTGGTCTCCTTGAATGTGAGCAAACTTTAGGTTGCCACGAAGTTATCGAAACCCAGACGGGCCCTGATCTCATAGTCGTGCAAACTAGAGTGACTCCGCACCCAGACAGTTCATTTGGCGAAACGCGTATCACCGTCACGCCTGCCCAAAACTCTCTCAATCATGCAACTACTATCGCCGCTACTACTATTGTTTCAGAACGCACGGATGTTTCAGCAGAGGCCCACACCTCGCAGAGTAGCGAACCCGTGTCGAAAGCACCCCGTCAGAGCTTTTTGAAATTTAGTACAACATTTAAGAAAGCGCCAGCCTCCTCAAAGGCTCGTTTCAAGAACGGGGCTATCTCTGAAAGTGCACACGACCTGATTCGCAAAGATTCTCGGAAGAAAGCTGCAGCTATCAGTGAAGAAATGGAGGATCCGCAGGTGCGTACGTACGCTACAGTAGATCCCTACATACCCAATACCTTCGTGCATAAACGAGATGGACTTTCCTGGAGCTGAGGGTTTTTGTGTGATCACGACAGTACCCACAGAACTAACTCCCAAGAGTTTGAAGGGCAAGTGGATAGCATACCGTTTTAATGATGCGTGGCATATAGGTGTTTTCAAATACATTCAGAGATCTGGCAAGCTCAAGGGGTGGCATGCGGTTTATTATACACATGACAGGTTGATTTACAAGCACTGTTTGACGGTTGATACGTATGGCATCGACCAGGATTGGATTTTTGTCAAGAAAGACTCCAGTGCGTCTCGCAAAGACGATTAGACGTGTGGGGTCCACCATCCCTTTGCATTACTTGATTTGTTTGGATTTGAAGGATTTTATTTAGTACCGTATTTCTTGGTTTATCATATTTTGGTTGTTATACAGATTTCTTACATGGAGGATTTATTACTTCCGGCTTTTGAAAGAGGATTTTGCAGATGGTTTAATTAATTAGTCTCAAATTTAAGATTTACGCAGCTTGGTGGTCAGTACCGTGAATAATGAATAACGTGTTAAATGTATAATGCTATGGTCCTTGCAACCTGTTGCGTGCGTGTAGCGAGCATCTGTTCCCTTACAAGAGTTGGGGTACCGTATGTTGGTAGTAATTTGCGGGATACGTGGATTCATTTGAGAAATAAGATACGTAAATTGCCGGACTTTGCGGACTTACCGCGGACCTACGACATAAATTAACCGGACCGACCGGACTTATCGCGGACCTATATATCAATCAAAATGCGGACATATGAAAAAAATTGGAGATCCCAGCACTGGTGAGGACACATGAGAGAGCGCGGAAGTTTCATACCTTTTGCGCATCCCGCTCGCGCGATTGGAGGAGGGCAAGTTTTGCCGAACGATCCTGAATCCTGGAAATCTCGTTCGAGTAGGCCGCCGCGGTCGTATCGCTCAGATTGTTCCGATACCAAGCGTTACTCTTGGCACTAGCTTGCCTTACCGGAAACTGTGTAAAATGCTGCAGTTCTTCTTCCGAGGCGTCGGCAATATTCAACAGCAAAATCCATTTATCGTGTTCGTGAGAGTCAACAAGACTTTCTGTTTGGTCGGTGTTCGTCAGTGTCCCGATAAGGCTCTGTTCAAACCGAAACGTGTAAAATTTTAATTCATGTACACACGGTATTTTATTGATAATGAAACAAACGATATCATACAAGGATTGCTTACCAAAACACAAAGAGGTGTTTCTTTCTTCAGAATTATAATCGTTGTGGCCAACCCCTCCAGAGAGGACCTATTATTGGTCCTGGTACCGTTCCAGAATGCTTTACGTTTCCTTGCGTCCAGGACAAGGTCAAGCCAGGCGTCATAGCGATGCTGGCCATCCACCACGACAAGCTGCATTCGCATGAACTTGGTCTTCACCCACCTCTTGTAATCGTCAGGATCATTATCGAATAGGCTGAGATAGTCTTTTTCCAGATTGCTCACCATTTTCTCGAAGTTGCTTACTTCCTCAGGAGCCGCCGCATCCGCTGCTGTAAGCAAACGAAATGAACTCAAGTCTGACAATCGTATACGATTGTCAAGCTTTGTAGGAAAGTCCCAAACCCTTGCATAATGCTAATGATGACAAGCAATGGCCAATACTCACCGGGATAAAACTTGGACATGAGCATTTGCCTATACTCTGCGTCCGTGTAATAGTGTCCAGTCCACCACGCGATAACATGTGATTTGTCCACCTCCCATCGCTCCATGATGACCTTCTTCTGCTTCTCTATTCCCTCTTGTGAAGTCGCGCGGGTAAACGAAAGTTGGTTTGCGTCCCCATCAACATCAGCAGGATGTACCAGCAAGCCAAGAGGGGCAACTGATGGAAGCTTTTTGTCTCGAGAATTAGGCTCGGGACGTTGAGTCCATCGCTGGATCACTTTCTGGATATTCAGCGGTCCTGGGAATACGTAGTCTTGCCTATTGTCGTAACCAGTGGTCCCAGATATCGCTGCCTTACCCTTCGTGTCACAAGCACGCTTTGGCGGAGGTGCACTTTCCGAAGCCTGGGGTGCAGGAGCTGACGCTGCCTCTGGCGCTGCCTCCTCCCCAACAGCAACTGCACCAACTTTTCTCTTACCTAGTATTCTTTTAAGAGTGCCAGCAGTTTTATTTTCGTTCTCCTTCTTCGGGAATGCAACAGCTGTATCAACTATATCCCCATCATCTTTCACAAGGGCCAAAATTCTTTCCTCGAGGTCTTTCTTCTCCTTCTGTTTATTTGTAGCGGTATACTCGTGCAATAGCGCAACGACTTGCTGAGCTGGTTGCTGAGCTGGTTGCTGAGCTGGTTTCGGCTCACCAACTTTAATAGTCAGCTTTGGCGCTTTAGTTGTAGCTGGAGGATCACTTGCGACTGGAGTGGCATCTCCACTTGCGACTGGAGTGGCATCTTCTGCGGTACCTGGAGCAACACCAGCGCCGGGTAACTCATTTGAACCACTTGCCCCGGATGCCATAGATCCGCTCTGAGAGGCCTGTGCACCTCCGGAGGCCATACGCTGTAAATCTCTAATTGTGCCTCCGAATTTCTTTCGAGCGGTTTGTTTTGTACGAGCCATGCAATAATGAAACAAATGACACCCCGACATGCATTTATAGGGATGCAGATACGCACCTCCCTCACGCCCGGCAGACACAGCCATTGCCTTAGCAGTGGGCTTTCTGACTCTTGATAATCTCCCAGTAGACATGTCTAAAATTATGAATTATTTTAATATTTTCCTAGTATATATAGATAAAGAAATCTATAAATATATCTAATCCAATACTCACGTGTGACAATCGTATACGATTGTCAAGCTGGAACCGTACGAATAATCATATTCAGATGTGCACGAGTAGTGACAAACTCTTCGCGAATATCCAGGCAGGGTTATACGACATGCAATAGGATACACGATCTCGGCGCTAAGTTCGGCTCTCTCTCACGTGTGACAATCGTATACGATTGTCAAGCTGGAACCGTACGAATAATCATATTCAGATGTGCACGAGTAGTGACAAACTCTTCGCGAATATCCAGGCAGGGTTATACGACATGCAATAGGATACACGATCTCGGCGCTAAGTTCGGCTCTCTCTCACGTGTGACAATCGTATACGATTGTCAAGCTGGAACCGTACGGATAATCATATTCAGATGTGCACGAGTAGTGACAAACTCTTCGCGAATATCCAGGCAGGGTTATACGACATGCAATAGGATACACGATCTCGGCGCTATGTCTCTCTCACGTGTGACAATCGTATACGATTGTCAAGCTTCGACCGTACTGTTAATCATATTCAGATGTGCACGAGTAGTGACAAACTCTTCGCGAATATCCAGGCGGGTTATACGACATGCAATAGAATACACGATCTCGGCGCTACGTTCGGCTCTCTCTCACGTGTGACAATCGTATACGATTGTCAAGCTGGAACCGTACGGTTAATCATATTCGAATGTGGATGAGGGTGCTAATACATGCAATGGTATACAAAATGTTTTGAATAACGTACAGTAATCGCTCACCTTTAAGGAAACTCGACGTTAAGGAAGCAGCCAGCGTTTTGGGAAGGGGGGGGTACCCAAGTTGACGAGAATAGCTGGCTGGTCTTTTTTGCTAAGGAAATTCTCCAAAATAAGGAAATTGGTTGCTGGCAGATCACCGAGAGTGGATTCTCTTAAATTCTATGAAAATAAGAAAATTACGCCGATTTTTCTTTTCGAATAAGCTGAAATTCAGCATATCAGGAGTCAAAAGTTCTATATCGGATAGTCAGCTTCAGAAATAATCGCGTCGTCATAATCTTGCTTCAATTCTTTGAGCTGCGCACGGATCTCTGGGTCCATACTGTAGTTGGTAACAGTGGCGGACTCTCTAAATTTTAAGAATTTTAAGAAAGCTGCTCCGCGCATCCTTCCCCAAGAATGATGCCGATGCCGATGACGAGTGGGAGGACAGGTACGACCTCAACCACCAGTTTGCATGCTTCTTTGCCTTTTCGTATATCTCTGCAACATATATGCAATACGTTCCCAACATACTAAGGATATGTTGTACGTATATTACAAAAACATTGAACATTTCGTGCGCAGGTATGGTATCATCAACGCCATTCTGCGGGTTAGCATTGGCGGTGTGCTCTACACTTTTTTAAAGTGTGATTGGCTACCCGTGCCCACGGAAGCTCAGATCGCAAGCTTCAAGCTGAAGAACTCCATCCTCGGCGTGGACAAGGTGTCCAAGGCTTACTACACCTTCAACCCATGGGACACCTCCAAGTACACTATGGACAACCGAGAGCCCTACCTACTGGCCAATCAAGTCCAAGCGCAAGTAGTGATAGTCAAACACCCCTGCATGGATTCAGCGGTGATACTTGATACGAGCGACCGCAATATGGAGAAACTTGCACTCGTTGATAGGCCCGTAGGTAGTGATGGTCACTTTGACACATGCGGGAAGTGTAGAGTCGGTGGCGAGCTCCTTCTGTGTGAGAGGGCAGGCTGCAAAGAGGCTATGCACGTGCGATGCGCAGGGCTCACCGACATCCCCACTGGAATGTGGTACTGCAGAAAGTGTGATGACGCATAGTAGTGCCTCTGTACACATTTGATATACCTGTAATATACCAGATACGTATTGCGGACATATTGTAAGTATTATGCAATATGTGAGCAGCAGGGGGGTCTTACCCCTTTACCCCATGCAGTCATGTGTTGCATAATTCACTCTGATTGTAGACATATTGCACATGTATTAAAGATATTCTGCATGAGGGAATGTTTCAATATGTGTTCAACACATATATTGCAAACGTGTTGAATGATTCATCTGATTGTAGACATATTGCACATGTATTGAACGATTCCTTATGCGTGAATGTTTCAACATGTGTTCAACACATGTTCAATACGTGTGTTGCAGGCGGTTGCAGACATATTGAACACCCCTCCAATCGTTTTGCCTTATTTCAATACATCGGGGCCCCAATTCAAAAAGCCCCCCAGAACCGACTTCTGCGATACGCGTCCAAATGCCGTGAAAACTTGTCCCCATAACGCTAGACCCTTCCTTAGATGATACCAAGTGCTAGTGGGTGAGTCTGGCACCATTTGGGTGCCCATGCTAGCATACTCATTTTCGCTGTGTCCAGGCTGATCGCGGTTCAATAGTTTGGCCAATATGTTACACGTGTATTGGAATGTCCAGATATTAGCATACCGTCTTCAATATGCCTCCAATATGCCTCCAATACGTGTTCAACACGTGTATTGAACCCGTCTAGAAACGTAGGGAGTTCCCGGTGAGCAATTTTGGGAAGTATCCAAGAGGGTACAACATTTAGTGAAATTTGAGCGACTTTCCCGGTTTTTGCATACCCATGCTACTTCAACCGAGATTTTGAGGGTCAAGATGACCTCGGATCAAACTTTTGGCAAGACACTGCAGAAAAGAGCGGCTCGAGATCTTGACAACGTGGGTCTCCAAATTTTGAAAAGCGCCTTCGAGGAATCCCCCGTGAGCAAATTAGCTTAAGGTGGCTTAAGCCATCTTAAGGAAAATTGGGAAATACCCACCCTACTTCAACCGAGATTTTGAGGGTCAAGATGAACTCAGATCAAACTTTCGATAAGACACTGCAGAAAGAGCAGCTCAAGATCTTGACGACATAGGTCTCCAAATTTTGAAAGCACCGCCGAAGAAGCCCCCATGAGCCCTTAAGTTAAGGTGGCTTAAGCCACCTTAAGCTGCGGGTAATAGGCACTCATCCCAAGGTGTCCAACCACCGGACTTGGTCACCGCCAATCTCTTCGCGTTGGTGGGCGAAGAGGTGAATCGGGCGATCACGTTGCCAATCCCCTTTCAAGTTGATGCGGTGCAAGCACACATGCTCCCTGCTGGATTCAGTGACCCGTAGGTCATAACTTATTCTGACTCCCGTTAGCTGTACCAGTACTCGTACAGTACTAGGTGACAGATCCCTAGGTCACAGACACCTTATATTCGTTTAACTCTTATAATCAGTTTACACTTGTATGAAAACTATTCAGTGACCACTCCGATATAATACGTTATATTATATCTCACAGGTTATGGGGTATTACCCCGCTTTTATCACTGCTGACTTTGCCATGATTGGCTAAGCTTTTCCGCTTGGCGGGGCGTTGGGGCCTCGCGAGGTGTTGAATTGGCCACTTTAGGGCGCGCGGTTTGCGCTATGTTGCGGTGAGATTGCGAGTTGGGATTTTCGGCAACTTCTTCGGGTGTCCGCGTTGGATTTTGTTTTAGACTGGGCTTGATCACCCCTGTCAACAACTCCTTGGCCGCCGCGTATTCGACTTCGTTGATTTCGTTCGACCCCTTCTTCTCCTCACTCCGCAACTGCATTACGGTCGCCCGCCACCTTACAATTTGACACTCGCCTTTTCCCCAACCCCCCTCCTATAGGGATTTATTCTGATGACTTCATCCTCAGTTGGAACACCGGCCATGGGCGCTAGAATGCGCCTAGATTCGATTTTTGCTAGGAACGTGGGTACTCGCTACAAGAGCACCCCGCAGTCAGCGCACGTCGCACTCGCTGCTGCTGATAAAACACGCGGCAATGCCGTTTTGCAATCGTCTTGGGACATTGACGTTGTGAAACGTGTTGCGAAGGACACCTTAGGGACGAAGGCGTCCTCATTTTCCGGAAGTGAACCTCATCGACAACTACTTTGGGATTCTTTGGTGACTGCCTTGGAGGCATCCTTTGTCAACAAGGACATCGCCAGCGAGGACATTTTTGACCTCGTGGACGTCACCAAAGAGGTTCACCCGATCTTCAACGACATTCTACTTCGTGCGTTGGTCTCTTTGACGACGCCACACTCTCCAGCTCGAAGATGGGTTGACGCTTCCGCTCGGATCTCTCCGCGCGACGGTAAGCGTGCCCTTCTGGAGATCACCAAGCGGCTGCTGCCGCCTGGGCATCGGCCGCTCCGCCATCACGAGGAGCTCTTAGGCATATCTTTTGGGTCGTCTGATGACCCTGAGCCCTTGGTTGCCCAATTTGATGAGTGCCTAAAGGCAATTGCGGCTAGCGGAGCCGGTGCGCTGGACGACGAGGCTGCCAAGCGACAGCTGCTAGCGGCGCTGGACGTCGAATTTTACAAGGAGGTGATCACCCCGCTTCGCCTTGACACTGAATTGGCGAAGGTGAGCATCGAGGAGGTGTACACTCACGTTCTAGAGGTTTGGTGGTGTGCGAACCCTAATGGCCCTCCCACCCGCCCCAAGACGGTCGCACCTGTCCCGACGCACGTGCCTCTCGGGATGGCCTACACGGGTAGCGAGCATGACATTACGAACTTCCTTGAGGAGTTCGCTCGTGTGATTGGTGAGGCCACTCACCTTCTTGCCTCCCTACGACATGACGAGCGTGATGTTCGGGACGCACCGCCGCCACGGGATGATTTTCCCCGTAAACATGGGGGCGGTGGTGTGAAATTCCCACCGTCCAAATGGCGCGACGAGCGGAACCGTCGGGCCGACGGTAAGTTTCACGGCCGTAACCGTCACGTGGGACTTAAGCATCGCTTCGCGGCCTCCCCACTCCCTAAAGGCGGGAATTGGTCGCAATCGCATCGGACGCAAGGTGCCAGGAGCATTTCTTTCCATTCTGCGTCGTCGGCCTTCGTTCAGGAGTGCCCCCTCTGCCCTGGGCACTTTCACGACACTGCACGTTGCCCTGCTGAGGTGTGTGGTTCGTGCGACGTTGACTTGCGTGATGCCGCCGTGGACTTGGACGAGGTGGTTTCGGCCTTCCAGACCGCCTTTGACAACGAGAACGACGAGGAATTCGCTGACCTGTGCCACGAGCACGACCAGCCACTGGTGCGTACCGATCCTGAGCCCTTCACCTATCCGGTGCGGCACGACGTGGGATTGCGTGCCCACTATGCGGGCTTGGGTCATGGTGCTTCGGGCGACGGCATGGAGGGTGTGCTCTCGGATGCACGGGGCGTCCTTGCGTCCCTGCGGTCTGCGGCTACGGCTGCACAGGTCGGTGGTGCTACCACAGCTGGTAAGCAACCACCACTGCACATCGGCACTTTGTCTGTGCCGCAGGTGGTGTGCGATGCGCCACCACCTGCCAATCACGAGATCGACGCTGGGCTCCACCCGGTTTCGGCATCGGACCCTGCTTCTTTCGGGTCTCCTTTCGAGGAACCACTTCATGTCAATTTTATGGACCGGGTAATGCCTTCGTGCCCTAACACATCTCTTAAATTGTGCTCGATTGACTCGGTTCGCGAGCCGGTTCACACGGGAGAGCTTTCCGTGATCGACGATGACGACGACTCCGACGGTTATTCCTTTTCCGGAGACGAGATTCCCTCGGCCCCACCGGCTACACGATCACGTGTCGGTGTGGCAACATTGCCGAGGGTCTTCTCCTTTGCATCTCTGGCCCTGCCCGCACTCATGTATCTTGCATGTGTGTCAGCGGTTCAGGGTTCGATGGTGCTCGATCGAGCCCCTGAATTCACCGCAGCAGTACATCCCACTGGGGTGACTGCCAACAGTTTGTCTGCCTTGCCGTACTGTTTTGCTTTCGGCATTCCTTTTCCTTCTGTGGTTTCGGCAGTTTTGAATTCTGATTTTCAATCTTCGGGATTCCTAATTTTACTCTACGAATCTTTTCCTGCCTCTGGTTTCTGGTCTTGGCTTCTGGATTATGGTTCTGGCTTCTGGTTCTGGACACTGGTCTCTGGGCTCTGGTTCTGGATTATGACTTCTGGACTCTGGTTCTGGTTGAACTTCTTTGACACTGACAACTTCTTCAACTCTGGTGAACTCTGCAACTTTGTAGACCACTTTCAAAGTGGCTGAGTATCTGCAAATTGAGCTGTAGGAACTTAGCTTGCAAGCAGTATCCTAGCAGCAGTTTTAGGAAGGGACCGCCCTGGCTAAAGCACAGGCCTCCCTCTAGCAGTTTCCAGCTCCTTAGCTGTTTGTTGTTTCGGAACAATTTGCTTTGTCTGTGCTCCGCTCTCTGCCACCTGTAACAGCACTATGTACAGTCACAGGGTGGTGTGCTGGATTCAGTGACCCGTAGGTCATAACTTATTCTGACTCCCGTTAGCTGTACCAGTACTCGTACAGTACTAGGTGACAGATCCCTAGGTCACAGACACCTTATATTCGTTTAACTCTTATAATCAGTTTACACTTGTATGAAAACTATTCAGTGACCACTCCGATATAATACGTTATATTATATCTCACACTCCCCGCTTGTTACAACCTTGGAAATGTACCCGTCCAATTTCCTTTCGTCGATGATACATGCAAGGATTCCTTTTTCCTCGACACCGTTCGAGCTCTTTTATTTGTTTTTGAGTCTCCGCAAGAGACACCCGCCCCCGAGGAAGCACACCCTCCCGCGGAAGTGGTTGTTCCGGCCGAGTTCGAGGATCTTATGGCTCAAGCGGCCGCGGCGGTAGAGCCTTCTCAGGTTGCCTCCGAGCCCGCATCCGACTCCACCTTTCGCATCCCGCGGGTTTTCTCCGCGGTAGATACCGCTTTGGAAATGGAGGTCAAGTTTCAAGGTGCTCAAAAGATTCTTGTTGGAAATGGTCGGTTGCTAGTTTTGACGGGTGACATTGCGGCTTCCCATATCCGCCTCCACAAAATGAAAAGCCACATGGGGTTCCGAGGTGTTTTTGTGTTTCACCAATTTGACATGAACACTCTTATCCGCACCAATAGGAACCTGAAAAGATATGCTATGGACCAACCCTCCGTGTGAACTAGCTTCTATCTTGAATAGCATTTTATGGTGTATTAGCTTTTTGCTTTAGCAATAACAACTAGCATATTATTTTGTGTAACCTTCTTGCTTTAGCATTATTACCTAGCATGCATGTTATCTTGTATTATATACCTGCCGTGTTCTCTAAGACACCGAAGTCCGATCGAAGTTTGATCATAGTTAACATATATCACTTGTTTAGAAACTCATATATCTACACGCATATATATCTAGATACATATATTAATCTCGTGTGGTGCGGTGCGTGTGGGGAATTCTTATTATTTACGGCTCGTATATAGCCACAAGATATGGGTATCAGATTTTGGGTTTCACTTATGCTATCACAACAAACAATATATCGTTGTGTTCGTCTATAACAGACCTTTATGTATGCAAAGTTTCATTCGAAAAGACCTCGTGCCTCAAAAGTTATTCACGGTCAAGATACCCTATTATTCACGGCTCGTATATAGCCACAAGATATGGGTATCAGATTTTGGGTTTCACTTATGCTATCACAACAAACAATATATCGTTGTGTTTGTCTATAACACACCTTTATGTATGCAAAGTTTCATTCGAAAAGACCTCGTGCCTCAAAAGTTATTCACGGTCAAGATACCCTATTATTTACGGCTCGTATCCAGATATATATATATTAGTATCGTGTGGTGCGGTGCGTGCGGGGAGTTCTTATCACACATATGTGAGCGTGTCGTGTCGTGCGGTGCATAGTTAACACACGCACACATATTTATATATATATATAAGTCTAGTGTGCCGCGTTGCGTGCGGGGAATTGTTATCACACACACACACACACACATATATATATATAGATATCTAGATTAATCCCGTTTTCCTGCGGGCTTCCTTGCAGCTCCCGACAGCACGACATCGAAATATTGCCAATGCGGTAAAACGGACAGTCGTGGTCAACTCGTAACCTGCAAGAATAAGGAACCCGACCATCAGCCCGGCCAATGCAAACGGTTGGCTGTCGCAAAGCTGCTACGATGCTATCGATGCAACAACAGTCCCAAGCTAAAACGGAAAGCAACGGAGGAAGCCGTGAAGCTGGACGATTTCGATCGCGAAAATGCCATAGGCTTCGCCACCCCCTTCACCGTGCCTCTCCCCGAAGACACCGTGAAACATCTTGGAGAGCGGCACGCGAGTATGTGGACGGACAGCTTGGCCAAGGTCGAAGATTGGAGTAAGCCTGGAGTACTTGACGGGGCCGTACCGTTGACCGGAGGGAAATTGGAAGTTTTTCACACTTCTTCGGGAGGCGGAAACTCGAACGTCAATACCACCTTCTACGATACCCTCCTTGACGAGGAAGACCGAAGGCATTTGGACATTTTCGTGGAACACGTGAAGGCATACACCACACAACACGTGAAGGGTAACTACACTCTTGAGAACTCCGCGTTTTTTATCAACATGGACCTTCAGCAACAACGCAAAAAGAAGCACGTCATTCTCTCGACGCTAACGGGGTGGCAACCATGGCATCTGGACCAACCTTTGAACAGACCCCTCGACGCGGCCGCCCATCACTTGGCGGTTATCGCATATCTTGGCCCATCCTCTCCGACGCGAATTTGCACGGCCCCACACCTGTCGGTGCACGAGATGTGTCAAAGATTGGGCGCGTCCACGCTTCAAGGAATCAGCCCCGCCATGTTGGCTAGCGACAGGGATTTCATGGAGCAGTATCCGCTCATGCTCCCCAAGGAGCACCTCGACGCCTTCGCTGCCAATGTAGGCGGAAAGACACAAGTGCAGCTGGGCGATGGCGCCCTTGTGGGTGGGGTACACCAAGGGGTGGCCAACGCGGATCGCACGCCTCGTGTGGTTTTCTCCGCGAACTTGGCCTTGCGTGGTGTGGACTCCTACAACCCGGATGTGCAGTACAATCCGATGAACACGGCTTTGTACTGGGGGTTTTGGGAATTCGGCGTCAAGGAGTACGTCAAATACCTCTTAGCCGGCACGGACCTCGCCTCAACATGTGCTCCCGAACACAAGAAGATTCTCGCATCCTTGGCGGTGGATGTTTCAAAGGTTTCGAAGAAGGCAGTTGATTGCGCCGCAAAACTAGGAAACTAGGAGGGCACGGACCTCGCTTCCACATGCGATGCCCGACACCAGATTCTCAAGTCCTTGGCGGTGGATGTTTCAAACGGCTTGAAGAAGGCAGTTGACGCCGCCGCAAACGGTTAGGAAAGTAGAAAAGTAGGAAGGCTACGAATAACTAGGCGAAATAACGGGACACTCGAAACACCTAGATGTAAAGCCGTACTAACTTTTTAAAGTGTGTATTCATATGGACATGCTACTACACATCACCCTCGTCGTGGTGTGTCGCCAACCATGTTGTGCCTGGCAAACATGAATTCGCTCTGCGTTATTTAAGACCGTGCATTCCGGTTTGAGATTTTGATATATGCACGCTTGATGCATGTCTCTGATATATTGTGAGTTCCGGTTTCTTGATATTCATGTCCGTGATATCGTGAGTATCGTTATTTCATATTCCGGATGTCATTTGTTCATGGAATATCTCATCATATGGTTGATATTTGGGGGATTGGTATCCTCTAATGCACAATTGTTTTGTTAATGGGCTCGGTTTGGAAAATAAAAAATGCACTTAGGGGGTGGGGGCGGAGCCCACGGGGCTTAGTTTGGGAAAAAAGTGTACTTACGGGGGTGTGGGGGGCGGAGCCCCCATCGGGCTCATCTGAAAACAAAAGTGTACTTACGGGGGTGTAAGTGGAGCCCCCCCACTGGGCTCAGTCTGGAATCCGTGATTGCTACTGAAATTGTGCATTAATGAAGTTTCGGATGTTGATAACGTTTCGCAAAAACATTCCGTAGTAACGGGGGGAGCCCCCCCCCCTGCCTGCCTTGATCCTCGAAAACATGCGAGAATATTTCACACAATAGCCGATTTCGATGGTAGTATGTATTCATCCGTGCTTGACGACTCCCGAAAATATGTTGTAAATCTTCTCATGCCGTGGCAATAGTTCCGCATATTTTCGGTGGCCCAACATTCTTAACTTTGGGTATTCGGTGTCTTTGATATACAGGCAATTGAAGATTGGTGACTCTGCCTGATGGGAATCCGGAGCGTCATTGCAACTTTAGCCATTATGATCAACAAACGGCTCATACGGGCCTTATTATGTTTGATGGGGTACTCCGCCGCGAATCCTACTTCTCATGATGCGATCTTCGACGAGAGCATCGCTCCCATGGAGTACGTGGTCCCCATCACGATAACCCCTTCCTCCACGACGCCCGCACAGGTGGCACTCACCACGACGGCCGGTGTTGGGCAGCAAAGGATACCGAACGCGTCGTGGAGGCGCGAGCACTTGGAACGGACTCGTAAAAGCCGTATTTTCGCGTCCCGTGAACGACAACGTGCACGGTTGATGGGACGCGCCCGTTCCCCACAAAGAACTCGTCAACAGGCTGTGGCTATGGACATCGACCATGATATGTCCGCCATCATTCCTCCCTCCGCCGATGCGGCCTTGGCGACTACGGGTGTGCGCGAGGCACCGATACTCCGAGCTGACCATGCCCCTGTCCAAGCACCGCCTTCCGCCCCTGAGGTCGACGATCCACTACCTTGCACCCAACTTGCTCGGCGGGCCGTGGCCATGCTCGTCGACAACGGTATGTTACCTACGGCCGCCACCTTTCCTCCCTCCGCCGATGCGGCCGTGGCGACTACGGGTGTGCGCGAGGCACCGATACTCCGAGCTGACCATGCCCCTGTCCAAGCACCGCCTTCCGCCCCTGAGGTCGACGATCCACTACCTTGCACCCAACTTGCTCGGCGGGCCTTCGCCATGCTCCTCGACAACGGCATGTTACCTACGGCCGCCACCGTTCCTCCCTCCGCCGATGCGGCCGTGGCGACTACGGGTGTGCGCGAGGCACCGATACTTCGAGCTGACCATGCCCCTGTCCAAGCACCGCCTTCCGCCCATGAGGTCGACGATCCACTACCTTTAACCCAACTTGCTCAGCGGGCCTTCGCCATGCTCCTCGACAACGGTATGTTACCTACGGCCGCCACCGTTCCTCCCTCCGCCGATGCGGCCGTGGCGACTACGGGTGTGCGCGAGGCACCGATACTTCGACCTGACCATGCCCCTGTCCAAGCACCGCCTTCCGCCCATGAGGTCGACGATCCACTACCCACCACTCAACTTGCTCAGGAAGCCGTGGCCATGCTTATCGACGAGGGTATCTTTCGCCCCTTTCAAGCAGCCGCCTCCGTCGCCTCCGGGCCCGCTCAGCCCGGCCCCGCTGTTGTGCTGCGTCAACCTCCTCTCGCCGACTCTTTCTACCCCGATTATGGCGGAACACTTACGCAGATCGCGCAGCAAGCCGTGGCCATGCGCATCGAAGGCGGTTTCTTGCCGCCTCCGGCTGTCGACGCTGCTCCCAATTTTATGCAGGCGGCCGCCTCAGTCGTCGCCCCCAGGCTTGGTTCGCCCGATCCCATGGTTGTGTTACGTCAACCACCTTTCGACATATCCCACCCCGATGCGGGCGGAACTCTTACGCAGTTCGCGCAGCAAGCCGTGGCGATGCGCACTGAAGGCGGCATATCTCCTCCTCCGGCGGTCGACGCTACTCCCAACTCTCTCCAAGCGGCCGCCTCAGTCACCACCGGGCTAGATCAACCTGACGCCGTTCCTGTGCTATGTCTCCCACCTCTCGACATATCCCACCCCGATGATGGTGGAACACTCACGCAGATCGCGCGGCAAGCCGTGACCATGCGCATCGACGCCGGCGTATCGCCCCCTCCGGCCATCGCCGCGGAGCCCTTTATCTTTCAGGCGCCCGCCTCGGTTGCCACCCTCAGTACTCCACGTTCGCGCCGAAAGTCTTCGACTCCTATAATTCGACGTTCTTCTAATTCGTCTGGATTGCAAACGACCACCCCACGTTCCGAACGCTTGTCCAAGACTTCCGCTCGGGTTGAGCCACTAAGTCCTCTACGACCGCTTACTTTATTCCAAGCTTTCAGGGGTGGGTGTGATACCACTCGATCTGCGCGTTTAACCACGACGGACAATCCTACGCCTACCCCACCGCCGATACCATCTCCGAGTACGGTTCCTTGCATCTCGTCGCCTGCGCATGCACCAAGCCCGATGGACCGTTTACTCCCCGGGCGAATGCTAAATGACGAAATTGTGGATTTGTATCTAGCGTACCTACGTCACGCCGAGAAGCAACGACAATCATCTGGCCAGGCCCCACGTATCCACTATTTCTCGGCTAGGTTTTATACGAAGTTAACGGAAGTAGTCAACCCCGACCATCGGACGCACGCGGTGCAACTAGTGGGAGACACGTTCGTGGACATTACACCACCTGGTTCTCAGGAGCCCATGGCCATAGACCCACAAGCCGCCCCCGTGTACAGCCGCAATGTGCGCAGTTGGAATACCGAGCGCGCATTGGGGTATGACATAACGTGTTGCGATATCTTCATGGTGCATATCCACCATCCTGGGGACCCGGCGCATTGGTCATTATTCGTGGTTGACGTTCCACGGAGCTGCATCACCAAGTACGATTCCATGTGCAACGTGCACGATCCCGAGGATATTTGCTTCATCAATCTAGAAACATTTATGCGTGAGGAATTCGCCGCACATACACAATTCTGCACGCCTCTCGGGTGTCACTTGGTGTAGGCAGACCGCTGTTGACGCCCCTCAGCAACATAACAACATCGATTGCGGGGTCTACGTGCTGCTCAACGCCACATTTATTTCTAAAGACGAACCTCTCAGCTATACCTTCGTTCACATCGCCCCCGCCAGATCCACCATCTCCGAGCGCATCTTGAGGCACGGTGAACAGTTGTCGACTGAGCGACACTTGCGTATGAAAGGCCGAGGGCTGGCTGGAAAGCGTCGTAGCTCCCTTACTTCATCCTCACCATCGATTTATACCCCGAGAACCTTGCGGCGGAGCTCCAACGCTCGTCGCCAACGAGCCCGACGCACCCATCAACCCGGGGTGACGGAATGCGAGACTCAAGGCAAACGAGCCCGACGCTCCCAACCCGGGGCGAAGGAAGCCGAGGCTCAAGGCCAACGAGACCGACACTCCCAACCCGGGGTGAAGGAATGCCGAGCTGAAGGCCAACGATACCGACGCTCCCAACCCGGGGTGCAGGAAAGCCGAGCTCAAGGTGAACGAGCCCGACGCTCCCAACCCGATGATCACATCTCGCCGCATTATCTCACCTCGCCGCATGATCACATCTCACGGCATTATTACATGTCACCGCATTATTTCATCTCACCGCATCATTTCATCTCACCGGGGTGAAGGAAGGCGAGGCCGCAGGAGCGCAGCAGATACGTCAAGATGAAAGGCGAGACGAGTTAGAACGGCGAATGCGCGTAAACGAAACCCTCCCAAAAGCATCAGCCTTCCCAACCCCGCAAGACTTGGCGGGATTCGAGCAATGGCCAAACATCGCGGTCGCTGCCTTATGGGAGAGCACTGGCATCGCACGATACCGCCGACATGAAGACATTTCCGATCCGGATGTACGGGAAAGTTATGTGAAAGAGATTGACGCCGCGGTGGTGACGGACGATATTTTGCAGCGATGTGTGAGTGCGTAAGTGGACAGTACGTCTAATAAGCGGACTTTGGCTTCGTGTGCATCGTGTGGCATCCGTGATGTCGATCGTGAATACCGCCAAGATATCCCTTTGAGCGAGTTGCATGACTCGTGCGTCGAGCTTACACGGGTTGAGCGTGACGCTTACTTGGCGTTTGGAGAGTATCGTTCATGTTACTCTCGGTACCAGTCACGCCACGAAGGGCGTGTGTTTTATCTTCAGCCGGACTTCACTACTGCAAGTACTTTCTTAAGTTTTCTTAAGTTTTCTTAAGTTTTTCTTAAGTTTTCTTAAGTTTTCGATATAAACCCACACTATGCATATTTAAATCGGTACAGTTAGCTATTGGCCGACAGTATACTTAAGAATTATACTTAAGAAAACTTAAGAAAATGTAAGTACGTGGAAGCTTCTTGGTAGGAGGATATTGTCCACATGGCTCAAGGATAACTTAAGAAAACTTAAGAATCTTATCCAAATGTAAGCACGTGATTGGCTGGAATGTAGGAGATATGCACACGTGTAAGAAAGCTATATGCTGGATATTTAAAGATTGTATACACATGCATGCACGTAATTGGCTGTTAAGAAGACACGTGTAGGCAGGACAATGCTTCCCATCGCACAGATATTTACAAATGTAACATTGTGACTGGTTCCATATTTAGGGTTTAAACCTAAAACCCTTCAATCAAGCAGTCAGCAGCTGGGTACGTACACTACTATGGGATGCAACCCATTCCATCCAGCTTCCAGTTAACTATCTATCTATGTATGTAGTATAACCCACGTGGCTTTGTGACATACACGTGCAGAGTGACAGGCGAATGATTCTGCTGCCGTAGATAGATCTGCAGCACCGTTGGGAACGTCGGGGACTGCTCGCTGTTGCAGTTGTGAGAAGGCCTGGAAGCTGCGCATCCCACCCCAGATTCTCAGTAACTTACACCCCTTGCCGCTTGTGACTTTTTCGAGCAGCCTACGAGAAAATGGCACGTACGACACCACAGGAAAGTTCACATTCTTATTACCTGAACGAAGCGCGGAAGGGGATCAATGAATGCCTTGGATCTCACGCAGCAGGTGCACCGCATGGTAGAGGTTGTCGCCCGTGTCGTTACTCTTTGTTTCAACGAATAATGCCTTCGTTCCGATGAGCGCGCATGGCAGTAGCAGCTCTACGTAATCATTTCTGGCGAGCACAGCGATTCGTTGGTTCTCCATATATGCATCTTCTACCTGACGGTACGCTCGCAAACTGGCCAAACGGCACACCGTATGCTGGCTCTCGGTGTCTATCACCAGGTAGTATGCAAGGACCTTCTGTGGGAGGCAGCTGTAACCCTCCTCACATAACAGACACTGTAACTACTTGTGATGGGACTCATATAAAGCAAGGTTCTATATTATGCTTTATAAGGTCATAGTGAGCTATGTCACTCTTAGGATCTATGTCCTGACTTACTACATATACTTGCAGGTAAGAATTAGGTATTATTTGACTTTTGCCATGCGGCTGTTTTACTCTAGAAATCTCAACTGTTTCTTTGGCCTTGGCCATTACTTATTCACTCAGCTCTCTGAGGTTATCCTAGTCAGCATGGCCAAGTCTCATCAACCTATCATATGCTTGTACTACATTATCATGCAGTATGATGTGCCAGTATTCTACATGTCACATTATTACACAGTACAGTGGTACTGTGTACTCCCATATAAGGGGGGTCTCTTCCTCAACAGGGGTCTCGGGCGCTAATGCTGTAAGGCGCGTATGACACTTCTGGCATGTTTGACATTGCTGAGTCATCCGCGCATGACACCGTGTGTTGTCCTAGCACAACTCCCCCCCCCTTCAGGTGGGAAGCGTCCTCGCTTGTGCTTAGATGCACAGTCGTTAGGCTGATTCGGAACCCATGGTGTCCCACTCGCTGTCGTCGGACATCACTGGTGGCGGCGTAGGGTTGTACTCCGGCATCAAGGTCACAGGCTCCTCGTCAGCTTCTTCCAGATTAGCGCAGACTCTCTCATCGTTGAGCTCTGTCTCATTTTCATCTCTCCAGAGTATTTCCGCTAGGTATTCACATACCGCTGCGATTGACCCCACGGGTTGTTCCACCGGTAGAGAGCTGAATAATTGTTTAAGCAAGGCCGCGGGGATGCCATACACGTGCCATCCAGCTCCCATGCCTGGCCTGGGGTCGCCCGACTCTCTGCAGGTGGAGCCGCTCTGCGCCATCTTCTCGTGTCGCCCATAACGGCGTTTGAAGTCGCAGGGGTTTTCAGGGTCGCAGGACCTCAAGGTGGTGATAGGCGCGTTGGTCCAGAAGTGGGTGGGTTTCTTGTAGGGCATACCATACTTGCAATATGTAGCCAGATGCGGAAGTGGCAACCCTTGCATGCATCGGCGAGTGTGTAACCCATGAGGAGCTCGGCCACGCGGGTTCTCGATGAAGTAGAAGCTCGGCTGGAGGTACTTGATGATCTCCAGCGTTCTCCGCACTTGCCTGTCAGCACCGCGCAGGTTTCGTACCCCTACCGTTTTGGCTTGGCTGTACTCCGTGCATGGAGGGCTCGCCCAAATGACGTCAAAGTGCTTGGGCGAGAACTGCCGATAGTCCCAGTGCAAGATGTTTTCGCAGTGGGTGCTGGGCTTCCATCGGTTCTGGATGTCCACCGAGACTACCTCACACCCGGGAAACTGCTTGCTGAACTGTCGTTCGACAGAGCCCGTGCCACAAAACAACACCAAGATCCGTATTGGGCGTCGAGACGGCTGTAGGCGTGCTGCTCCTCGACCAGGTCCTTGGGATGGCATGAAACTAGTGGGTGACACCGTCGCGAATGTGCCCACCTCGTCGTCGGCTCGTTCTTCCGGGATCCACGCCATTCCGTCCGCATGTAACTCCTCAGGGTCCGTCATCCATATCGCCCCTGCTGACTCCTCGCGTTTGCGGGTGACTCTGCTCTTTTCACGTTCTTGCCTCTTGGCCTCGACCTTTTCGAACTCCTGTAGAGCGCGGTTAGGTATCCCTTTTCGGCCAACTCCATCGAACTCGAGGTCCTCGCGAGTTTTCCATTCATTCTCGGAGCGTGGCATACCTACCCATTTGACCATGTACTCCGTCCATGTCCGCCCGCTACGTCTCCTCGTGCGTGACCTCTCAATGCACTCCACCGCCATCTCCTTACGACCGCTTACGTCCACAGGGGGAGGCGGAATCTCCGCACTCCTGTCCGCGAACTTGCCATGGCCCGACTCCACTGGGGTGAGTCTATCCACGGTGAAGACGTCGTGCACCTTCCACTGTGGTGGTAGCTTCAGACGGTAAGCCGCGGGGGCCCCTCGGTCCTCGGGGGCGAGCTCCATCTGCCGATCGCTGTGGAAGGCCTCCAGTACCTCCATCGGGCCCAGGCGCTTCTTCAGCAACTTCTTGTGTAGGCCCCTATCCCCGGGCTGGGTGAGATGCGTGGCGTCCACCCACACCATGTCACCTATTGCGTACCGGCGAGCACGATGACGAGCGTCATACTGGGCCACTTGCTGCTGCTGAGCTACCAGCAACCTATCGCGAGCAGTCTGCAGCTGCTGAACAAACTGCCGGGCGGTCTCGTGGGCCGTGCCTTTCTTCACGACGTCCCCTCTCCCCCCCTTGGCACGGCCCCTGCGAGAGGCCAATGCAGCTTCTACGAAGAAGTCGAGCTGCGACGCCGGGGCATGCCCATAGCAAAGCTCGAAGGGTGTGAATCCAGTAACTGCGGACCTGGAGTCGTTAATGGCGTACTCCACCGGGGTGCACCATAAATCCCAGTCTGTCTGGTTTGCGTCAACGTAGGCGCGCAACATGCGCTCCACCGTATGGTTTGTGTGCTCCGCTTGGCCGTCTCCTTGTGGATGGTACGGCGTAGTGGAGGCCACCTGCACCCCCATAAGGCGATGCAATTCCATGTGAAAGGCGTCACGGAAGCGAGAGTCCCTGTCACAAATGATCTTCATAGGAGCACCGTGCAGTCGCCAAACATGGTCGAAGTACATTCGCGCCACTTGCTCAGCCGAGCTGTCGGAGTACAGCATGGGGACCACGTGCACCATCTTGGACAACTTGTCCGTGAACGTGGCGAAGGCGTCGTAGCCCCGCTCCGTGCGTGGTAGTCCAGTAACGAAGTCAATGCTGACCACCTGCCACAGCCTGACCGGGACTTGGAGGGGGTTCAGCTGCCCATCCGGATAGCTGTTCCTCGGGCGGGTCTGCTGGCATATCAAGCACGAGCGGGCCCAGTCGGTGACGTCCTTGTTCATGCGGGGCCACCAGAACCGCCGCACAATCCGAGCAAGAGTCTTATCTCGCCCGGTGTGCCCCGCCGCGGGAGACTCGTGCGCTTCACGCATGACTATCTCTCGAAGGGGAGAGTCGGACGACAACACCAGCTGGTAGCGTCCCTCCGCGATGCGCCAGATCATGTCGTCAACCATGCGGAAGGTGTCCGTGCGCTGGTGCGGGGCGGCTAAAAGCTCTTCCTTTAACATCGTGAGGTAAGGGCTACGCTCGTACTCCGCGCGTAGTGCTTTTACGAACTGGCATGCCTTCAGTGGTCCTTTGGCTGCGCGCGCCTTGGCTGCTGGCCCCGTCGTAACCATAGGCTCGCTTGCACCTTGAGCTGCAGGCGCACGGGCATTCGTTGTTCGAGGCCGAGTCCGGCTGGCCGCTGGCGCCCACACCAGCAGCACGGGCCACCGCAACGCTGGTCGGCCTCCATCTGGTGACTCAAACAAGCATGTAGGGTGACCCTTGGCATCCTTGAGGTCGAACACCTTGACCACGTGCAGGCCGTACTTGGGCTGGATAAGGGTGCGCCAGGACGCGTCATAGTCCGGCAGTAGGAACATCGCCGACGTGTTCTCTGGGTCGGCGCGCCACTCGGCCATGAAGTGGCGTAGGATCCTCTCAATGAGGTTGCTGTCCTTGGTATAGGGGGGGTTGCACCAGACGTGCTTTCCCCGCCATTGCTGCTTGAGGCACTCCGTCCAATAGGTGTCCACTTGGCGGTTGACGCCCATGGAGTCACAACACGCGTCCACGTCGAACGGGCCGTACTGCGCTGAGATCTCTTCGAACTTCTCCTTTACCAGTTTCCAGTCCTGCCGGTCTACCACGTTATCGTAGTGGGAGCTTGACGCGGGAGGGGAACTTTGTTTGCTGGGAGGGGAAGGACTAGGAGGAGTTGAGGGGGTTGGCGAGGGGGCTTGCTCCGGTTGCGAGCGAGAGCGAGTAGTGACGCCAGCAAGGGTGGCTTCATGCAAGGCGCGCTCCGCGGTGTGCAACGTCTCAGCTGCGTCTTCCCACAGGTCGGGGGTTTCCACCCAGGTGAGCCCATTCAGATGAGTGAGCTCCCCGACGACCAACGGAGGGCTGACCGGGGGTACAGACTCGTCTTCAGAGTCGGAGTAATCAAACGTGGTGTCGAGCACCGAGGTGGGGTCTTCACGGATCTTGACTTTAGCGGGCTCCTCGGACGGCTCATCGTCGGTGTCATCCTCGTCGATTGCACCGAATACTGAGGTGGGATCGGCGGGGGTCGAGCTCTCAGCTGGCTCCCTTGGCACACTCTGACGAGGCTCGTCTGTATCCCGGTCGACCACGCCCTTCTCCTTGAGCCCCTCCCTGGCGGATGACTGCTTGTAGTCTGGTCGTCTGGATTGGGCGTCCGGAACCACTAGGCATCGGCCAGGTACGTGCTCCATTTGGTGCACGCCCACTTCCACCAAGTCCTCATACCAGCGTGCCTGGCGTCGACTCAGCTCCCGAGCCGGCGCGAAGAGCCACTGCAAGGGTTTGTGGTCACCCATGAGTTTGAAGTCGGTGAATATAAGGTAATGCCTCCACGTCACCGTGGTGCAGTGGTGGATGGCGCACAGCTCCCGCTCCCCAGCGTGGTAGTTTTGCTCGGCTGAGGAGAATTGCCTGCTCTCGAAAGCCAGCGGTTGAAGACCTCGCCCCAGGTCTTGCATCAGCACGCCTCCTAGCGCGACCGCACTGGCGTCGGTCTGCACGCAAAATGGGCGAGATCCATCGGCTGCTGAGCGCTGGTCCGGTAGGGCAAGGATTGGCGCCGAAATCAATGCTGATTTCAATCGTTGGAAGGCTTCTTTCTCCTCCTTGCCCCAAGTCCACGGCACTCCCATCTTCGTGAGGCGAGTAAGAGGGTGGGCAATGTGGGCGAAGGACTGGATGTACCGCCGGTAAAAGCCACACATTCCAAGGAATTGGCGCACGTGGGTGACAGTCTCGAGCTCTGGCCAGTCGCGAACCGAGGCCACTTTGTCGCGTTGGGGACGACAACCTTCCTTACTGCACACATGGCCAAGGAAGCGTACTGCTCGCATGCACAACTTCAACTTGCTTCGCTTGAGGTATACTTTGTGTTGGCGACAGGCGGCTAGTACGGCACGTACATGGCCGACATGCTGCTCAGGTGTGTCACTGAAAATCATGATGTCGTCCACGAACACTCTGCAGAAGGGTAGGTGTCCGAGGTACTGCGTCATCATTCTTTGCCACGTGCTCGGTGAGTTGCTCAGTCCCATAGGCATGACCAGCCACTCATAAGCTCCAAAGTGGGTGGTCATGGCTGTCTTCTCGATGTCCTCCTGTTCCATGGGAACTTGCCAGAACCCCCACAAGGCGTCTGCAGTGGAGAAGACGGTTGCTCCTTGTAGGTCATCGAGGAGGGTTTGTACGTCAGGAAGAGGGTACTTGTCCTTGACCGTGATCTCATTTATCGACCTGTAGTCGATAACCAGGCGCAACTCCTTAGGGTTGCTCGGCTTCGGCACCATAAGTACCGGACAGCCCCAGGGAGACGCCGATGGACGGATGTACCCCTTGGCCAACAGCTCGTCAAGTTGTGCACGAAGTTGCCGAAGCTCCTCTTGCGACAACTTGTAGTTACGCCGGTGTAGCGGTTGTCCACTCCAGTCGGATCGCAAGCGAATGTTGTTCTTGTAGTCGCGGCTTTGGACGGAGTCAGGCAGCTCCGTACATATGACGTCCTTGAACTCCTCCTCAAGGTCGCGCAGCTGTTGCCATATCTCTGGGGACACTGTCTCGTCAATCTCGTCCGGCTCCTCCTCTTTCATGGCGTGGGGCTTGGGCGGCGGTGACGGTGATTCCTCAGCCACTGGAGCGGCCTGCTCTTGAGATAAACCTTTCGTATGGGGCTTCTCGTCGCTCCAGCGCACACGCTTGCGCCGCGGCCGACGTTCGCGGAGTAAGCGCCTTCCCTGCTCCAGCGCGGCTGCGGCTTCGGCATGCCAGGTGGGTGGTTTCCCTTGCGCATGGTCGTCGATTGCTTGGGCACGTACGTGCTCAGGTAATAGAGCGAATGCTCCCAAAGCTTCCCGCTTGCTCTGGAAGAACCCGAGATGTAGGTTGTTGGATGGCGCGTGGTCCGCAGGGGGACCAACAGCACCCTCCAGAGCGACCACGTCAAAGTTTTGTGGGCGGGTGGACTCCACTGTTGCGTAAACCTTATCCAAGTGGTCCTCGTCACTGGTGCCTGGGCTGGGCCGCACAGATTCCCGGAGGAGTAGAGCGTCCTCGGCTTCGGAGTCGGTGTCTGACGCGGACATCAGCGCAGGCGCGTCCGTTTCACCCAGATCCACTTGGGAGGAGTCCATGGCGCTCGCGACTTGGGCGTCTTGCTGCTCAGAGCTAGACGTGACGCGATGCTCGGACGAAGCGTCCTTGGGCTTGGTGTTGGTCTCGGCGTCGGCATCTTCGTTACAGGCGACCGCCCCGAAGGTGCCGTCGGGCGCCAGGTACACCACGAAGGCACACTCATCCTTAGATTGGAGGGCTCGAAGGTCCTTGCGTACCCTTTTGGGGTCCAGCAAGACTCCTTGTACCAACGCCATGGCCTTATCCTTGGGTCTTGAGGGGTCTGGCGTTCCCGGCGAGCAGCCTGTAATGACCACTCTCTTGCTTCCAGAACCAAACCGGATGGAACCCCATCGGGAGTAATCCAGGGTGACTGGGGAGTGGGAGGCTAGCCAAGGTCCTCCAAGGATGATATCCACGCAAAGATCAATGGGCATCACTCTGAGCTCCAATTGCTTGACGTACAACCCCTTGGTGGTCTCCGCTTGCAGTCGAGGGCGGACGCACGTGTTGACATCGTACGACGCGCCGTCGGCTACTCGCACTCGCATGGGGTTTTCGTGAGGTCGAGGCGTCAAGGAGGGAATGCTGCGTACAGTCTTATCCGAGATAATGTTGGTGGAGCACCCAGTGTCCACCAGCACCTTTACACGACGACCGTTCACGTACGCCCAGAACAACAACAAGGTGGGGGCCTTGGAATTGTTGATCTGTCGAGGTGGTGCTCGCGATGTTGATACAGCCGCCAAGAGATCACTCCAACCAGGGCTCATGTCCCCACTGTCGGTGATGCTGTTGAGCTGGCACTCGATGGGGTCGTCCTTGGCATGAAGGTCGCCTAGATCAAGAGGGTCGTCCATGTCAGAGTCCCATGGTAACTCGTAGGTGCCTGCATCGGCCAAGAGCCCTTGAGCGGTGGCTGTCTGCACCAGATCCCTGGGTGGGTAATCAGGTGGGTACAAGGCCACTTGGATGACCTTGTCCTTCGCCGCTCGCGCCATGTCATTCGTCGCCAAGTCACTTGCGTACTGGAGGAGTCCGTCTTCTACTTCCTCTTGCGCTTGTTCCTTGGCTAAGATGTGCAGTAGCTCTTCGTCTATAGGAGAGTCCCGCTCCAAATATGGGAGGCCACTGGCGTAATCCCGCTTAAGCTTCTCCCGTTGGCGAACCTTCTCCAGCCCACTGAGCCACCTCCTCCTTGGAGCTCCTTCAGCTCGAGCTGCATGGGTCGGTGACAACCATGGTCGGGGGCGGTCACTCCGTGTGGTTGAGGTTGCCTCGGCAGTCGTGTTGTTGTTAGGTGAGGGCGTACGAGGTCGACGCCCAAGCTGGATGTCTTGACGTCGTCGTCGGTATTCTTGCAGCCTTTTAAGTTTGCTAAGGGCTGCGGGTAAGGGTGATCGAGCTCGAGCTTCTCGCTTGTTGGTGGTAACCGCGCTGTGCGTTGGTGACCGCGTGGGTCCTCGGCTGCGTCGATGCCCGGCTCTCCAAAGCGGTGGGCTCGTGCTCCGCGGAGGTGTACGGGGCGGTGCAAGGTCCGTTTCCAGAGCCTTGATGGAGGACCTCAAGCCCCGTGTGCCCACCTTGGAGCGTAGAGCGCTCGTCCCTTGCCCTCGGACGGCTCGAAATTGCCAACCTTGCAATGGTTGGCCCGTTGGCTCCAAGTGCACGCGGTAGCTCTCGGTCACCTTTAGGGTACGTCGGTGCCGTTTCCCAACGTGCTGGGAGTCGTCTGAGAGGTCCTCGCTCGTACACACTGGAGACTTGGCTTCCTTGTGAAGACGAGCTTCGACCACTTGACGCTCCGGCGCGGGAGAAGGGCTGGTCATCGCCCGCGAGGGTAGCATGTTGAGCTCATCGGAGTCTAGGTATCCTGTGCAAGGAGCGCTTCGCCTTTGACGTCGACGGGCTCTTCTCCACTTTTCCCGCAACTGTTGCTCCGAGAGGTAGGAGGGGGGCTCATCGCGGGGATGTGGGATCCCACAGCCCGAGCTCATTAGGACTTGGAGGGTACTCCGAGCTCGAGGGAGTCCTCCGCGGCAAAATCCATTAGTTCCTTTGGCAACACCGCGTTGAGCACGTCGCAGTATTCATCCGTTTCCACTTCGTGCGTGATCATGTCCAAGGTTTCAGCCAGAAGTGCTTTGGCCCACTCCTTCTTACGAAGAGCAGCCTGTGGGCACTCTCGAGCATAGTGCTCTTTGCTTTGGCACAACCTACAGCCAGTGTACTCCGGGGAGCCCAAACGTTGCCCAGTAGGAGTTGCACCCGCGGGACGATCTTCGGCTAGAGCTAGAAGCTCCTCCGAGACCTCCACTGCTGCCAGTAGCTGCACTGGTGCTCTCCTACTCGTCGCGTTGCTCAAATGCAACTCCGCCTCAATGGCGTATTCAAGCGCTAGGCGTCGACTGGCTGGAAGGGCGCGGTCGAGGAGGATCAAGGGGGTCCCCTTCCGCTCTGCAATCTCGAACGCCTCCTTTCGTACCTCCGCGGATAAGCCCGAGAGGAAGACGTCCAGAAGGTCGGATTCCGGAACCGGAGTGGTAAGCTCGTGTGTCGCCAACATGGTCACCACGCGATGGGCTAGATGTAGTCCATCCCAAAACTCGCGCACCTTGCGCGGTGTCGCCATGCGTCCTTGAGTTTGGCGCACTCGGCGTAGGAACGAGCCCAAGGTGGCCATTTCACTCTTCAGCGGCACGACCAGCTTCGCTAGCGGCACGATGACCTTCTCAAGGTTCAACGACTTGTCCGCTTCGGCATCCAGGAGAACCCCTCGCAGCTCCGTTCCTTCGGAGCTAGGTGTAGGGAAGCAGTGTTGGGTGATCTCCTTCAACAAAATATGCACCGAGAGAATCGGCTCTCCGAACTCGAATGCTCCGTTGGGCACGTTGCATGGGGTGTTCATCGCGAGGAGCACCACCGGAAGGGTTAAGCACCTGTCGAACTCGTCCACGAATCGCAACAGCGGGCCGAAGGGGTTTGTGGACCCCTCCAACGGTGCTGAGTACAAGGACATGATGTCCTTCGCGGCCTTGAGGGCATATGAGTGCCTGGTGTACTCCTCCCTTTGCTGCCTGCCATCATTGTACGAGGACCTCCTGCTCGAACCGAAGCTGTAGGACGTCTCATCGTCGGGCGGGTCGTCACCGCCTCCGCCCCCGCCATGGCCGCGACGTCCACCTTCAGGATTCCGCGAGGGTTCGCTAGGTGCGTCAGAGGTGGGGTCGTCAGGCGGCTCATTCCCCCCCCCTTGATGGCCACCGGGTCCTCCCGGGTCGTCACCGTCATCATCACCACCACCATCTCCGTCATCGCCGCCTCCGCCGCTACGCACTGGAGGCGGTTTCGGGTTCACCGATGGAAACCGGTCGAACGCGCCAGGCCAAACTCCCCGTGTGCAGTATATACACAACGGCACGAGTTGGGTGCTTTCTGACAAGGTTGGAAGGGTCATCACCTCGCAGCTCCATATAGCTACAGGAGGTTGCGGGGTGCGGGTGCATCTCGAGCACGGAATGTTGGTGGTGCTGGACGCGACCTCGTTGTGCACGTTGAGAATCACGGCCTTGCCCATGTGAGGTGGCGAAGGGAGTTCAGAGGCAGGCGCCTCAGAGACTGGTGGTCCGCACCCTGACGCTAGATCGTGCTCCCGGTACTTTCTTGCGACGGCAAAGAACATACGCTCTGCCTCCAGCTTGTCCGCGTGGCCCGCCAAGTGCTTTTCCACGTGTGCACGAATAGCCACGACGGCAGGTGCACTGATGGACCTCCAGTCTAGCTTGGCAATCCGGTCTCGTACACTTGTCGTAGGGGAGGATGCTTGCACGATAGGGTCGAACGTCACTCCTTTGTGTTGATCACGTACGTCAACAGTCGTGGCTGACGAGGGTACCACCAAGGCTTCTCTTTCTGCTTTGGGAGCGTCGCTCGTCACAGTCGCGCAACTCACAGGGGTGGTGAGCGGCTGAGCGTGCTCCTCTAAGCTCACGCGGTCATCAGCAGATTTGAACGCGGCCTCCACCACTGAGCGGCTCTCCACCACCTGTTGCTCAAGTAATCGCTGATCTTGAGCAGCCTGGTCAAGTTGTTGGCGCTGCTCTTCTGCGACTCGCTGAAGCTCTTGAAGCTGTTGGTCATGACGTGCTACTTGCTCGCCCGCGGCCTCAAGTGCAGCTTGTTGAGCTTCGTGCTGCACTTCCATCAAGAGCTCCTTCTGTACGCGAGCAGATTCCTCCGCAGCCTTCTGCATGGTCGTTTGAAGTGCAGCGAGTTGCAGCTGGTGAGCGGCTGCAGCTTCCATCACAACTTTCTCGGACTCCTCCCGCAACTTTCGTAGTTGCTGCTCATGTCGGTTTGCTTGAGCTTGGCGTCGACGTTGGCGCCCTCCTTTACTACGAGAGCTTCTAGACGAAGAGGCATGCGAGGTGTCGGAGGAGAGTGACTCGGAGTGGATGGTACACGATGATGATGATGTGGTTCCCATTTCATTGGAGTTGTATGAAGCTTCAGACGACGTGCTATGGTCGCCGCCACTGCGGCGTCGAGCCTTAGCGAGCTTGCGCTTGGTCGCTTTCCGTTGCTTCCGCTCTTGCTTCGCCATCTCCTTCTGGTGGGCTACTTCCATTAAAGCCTGCATGCGGACTCCACGTTCTCGTTGGGTAGGTCGTGGGGCTGCTGGGGCTTTTGAGCGGGACGGCAGTGGCGCATAGATAGGTCCATCATCCTCAGCATCCGTCGTGGGGTCATCTTCGGACGATAAAACCTCGTAGGGGTTGCGGTCCGGCACGGTTCGTACTCCCTGCTGTGGGACGTGGATCTCCAAGGTGGTTGTACGCCTCAATGTTCTAATCACGTCCTCAACGTCCACTCCCAACTTCACAAGCCTTGCAGGTCGGTTGGCTGGGATGATTGTGACCACAGCTCGAGTGAGGTGATGATAATGATGGCCCGCTGAGGCGACGTGGGATAAGAGCAGCCCACGCGATGGGATCACACGCTGCTCTCCACCTTTCGTCTTGAGGTGAGCCTCCCATGTGATCGCTGCAATCGCGTTCTCCTCGCCACTCAGGCGGCGCAAATGTTTACGTAAAGTCGCCCATTGGTTTGGAGTCACGTCAGGGACGTCCGTCAGTGCTGCCCACTCGTGAAGGGCTTTGCGCTTCACGTGCTGTTTGCGTTGTACCGCAAAACGTGTGCACTTGGACGCGAAACCCACGATAGCTCTCCACGCCTTCACACACTTTTCCGCGTAGAACCTGGATAGAGCGTCGTTGCACTTCGTGATCTCGAGTTTGATCTCTTTTACACGACGTGTTTCCTCTCGCCAGACGCCCAAGAGTAGAAATGACAAATGCGAGTTTGCTCGCATAATGTTCTCCTGACGTTCGTGTTGGACTTGCTCATGCCATGCTGCAAAGAAAGTGGCAGTCCGCACGAGGCGGGCTCGTAGGCGCCATGCCTTGAAGACTGGAAGAGTGCTACCACTATATACGCGCGCCTTCCAAGTGCTCCACCAACTACGTAGGACGTATTGAGCCAAAATGTCCACTGCCACTGCTTGGCGAGCAAGTTTGACGCTTGTGCCAGACAGGCGTCGTTCGCTACCCAGAGGCACGCCTTCGCGCTTGTGCGCCGACATGTCACTACCAGTGGGTAACTCTGCAGCACGGTGCTCTACTACAAGTGTTTGATCAACTACAGCTTCACTTCGAGGAGGTGATTCCAAGGAATATGGGGTGGCTATAGCGACCGTGTTGGTTTCCTCGAAAGCTGGTTGGCCACGTCGTGGAGTAGCGCGAGCCAGAAGAGCGCGTTGTTGCGGTGTAGAGTACCGCTCAAACATGCGGACGGTAGCGGACACCTGGCCAGGTGTGTCCCGCGGCTCGTTGGTAAAGCCCATGGGTGTGGCGGGCAGCGACGCTTGTGAGTCGCGTTCTCCTCGAGGCACTGGCGCGCTTGAGAAACGCGCGTACTGCTCTTCAAGAGAGCGTTGCACTCCTCCTCCCCCCCCGCTGCCTCGCCGCGCCCCGGCAGGCCCGTTCCCAGCACGCGGAACAAAGAAAGGAGTGGGCTCCAAAGCTGCAAGCTCATCCCGCACCCCAGGCTCAAACGGCCGAGCCGAGCTTGAGAGCCTGGAAGGCCCAGGGGAAGCCCCCGCAGCACCAGGGCCGCCACTCCGCCAAGGCGGCAACTCACGCTGCGACCGAGAAGAAGACATGCAAACAGTCGCCAAAGTTGGTGGAGAAACGCGGCAATCTGATTCTGAAAAATCTGCCAGCGCTTCCGCCGTATAGGCGTATAGTGGAAGAGCGAAGACGCAGAAGCCCAACAGCAAACAAGCAACTGCTGTTACCAAATCTCAATCGAAGCTTTCCAGCGAACTCGAAGAGGCAAGATGAAAACAAATCGAGCAAAATTGGCCAACGATCGGCCCACGGAAGTCAAAGCAACGCTGCAGCGCGATACCACTTAGGGTTCGCCACTGTTAAGAGCGCTGTAGAGCGCAAGGGCAAAGAACGCAAGCTGCATCTGCCAATTCAGAGAACATTTTCGAATTCCAAAGCATAAATTTGCGTAATTCCACTCAGTCGCAAAGACCCTCGACGAAGAACACGCACGCCAGGTGAATAGCGCCAACTTGAAGCTTCATCACGCTAATTCCCAACCAGACGAGCCAAAGAAGAACGCTGCGTACTCATTCCAATCGCAGAGTGGAGAGTAGACGAAGATCTCGCGGAAAACGCTGACCAATCGGCACAATTTCCGAGAAGAATTAACGGCGCAAAGCTGCCAGCGAGTAAGAAAAACGCCGAGGCGTTGACCAGTGCGTCAGAGCGCAAATATGCCCAGCAGCCAGAAGCAGATTCTCAAACCCCGCAAAGCCTGTCTCCAAGGAAGAATTACAATTCCCGATACAATTGGCAACGTGAATTTGGCAGTCGCGCACGCCAATGGAACGCGGAACGGATAACGCAACGAGGCCAAGGACTCAAATAGCCGTTACACTGCACACTGAACAAGTCGCAATTCTCTAATCTCCACAGATCACGACGCCACGAAGAATTAAGCCTCCATTGACAATTGAAAGATAAGACACAACGTCAAAAAGCGCCACGGAGGCCAGCAAGCGAAAAACGTACTGTATTTTTGCAGTTGGGCGCTTTTAGGCCCTAAAAGCGCCCGATTTCGGGAATCCAGTGTAAGCCATCATTTCGCAACGCGCTGAAGAAGAAATTCAATCCAGATTGGTCATAAAAGACAACTTATTTGAGCATCGAGCACCAACCAGCCGAAAGGAACTGAAGCGAAGCTGCTGGCCAGCGAGGCCCGGGGTACCCGTAACGCACTAGCAGTGCGAGAGCTCAAATACCATCCGAAGAATAGGAGAACACATAAATTCGCCCGAAAAGCTATAACTGTAAATCAGAAAAAACGTGCGGAAGCGGTGGTGGTGGTGGTGCGTAGCACACTGATACCATTTTGTGGGAGGCAGCTGTAACCCTCCTCACATAACAGACACTGTAACTACTTGTGATGGGACTCATATAAAGCAAGGTTCTATATTATGCTTTATAAGGTCATAGTGAGCTATGTCACTCTTAGGATCTATGTCCTGACTTACTACATATACTTGCAGGTAAGAATTAGGTATTATTTGACTTTTGCCATGCGGCTGTGTTACTCTAGAAATCTCAACTGTTTCTTTGGCCTTGGCCATTACTTATTCACTCAGCTCTCTGAGGTAATCCTAGTCAGCATGGCCAAGTCTCATCAACCTATCATATGCTTGTACTGCATTATCATGTGCCAGTATTCTTCATGACACATTATTACACAGTACAGTAGTACTGTGTACTCCCATATAAGGGGGGTCTCTTCCTCAACAGGGGTCTCGGGCGCTAATGCTGTAAGGCGCGTATGACACTACTGGCATGTATGACATTGCTGAGTCATCCGCGCATGACACCGTGTGTTGTCCTAGCACACCTTCGCATATGGGAATTCTGATAGGGAGTCCAGCCCAGTCGGGAGCATGTTCCCGAAGCCAGTGTCCGAGATGGAAACGTGGTAGGAGACTCGCTTCGCCGCCCTCGTGTACAAGGAAGACGTGAATTCCTCCAGATTCAGGGACATCCTCAAGTACACAATGATATCGCACGTGCATAATGCCTGTGCGCCCTGCTGCCGGGGGTGCAACATGCCAACCAAATGCTGCAGTTAACACACTATTCGATGAAAATGATATTATCATATGTCATTTTTGGATTTATATATATTTCAAAAAAATCAGGGTTTAGTGATATTTATGCGCGAAATAGGTATACATAAAGGCAACACGGTAGAAAAGTGCAGTATGCGTACAATGAAAACACCGAAATATGCATACATGTATCATTCTTTATTCAAATGTTTACGAGTAGAGTACTTTTCACCCTATACCGTCGAGGCATGACTGATACTATCAGTCAGGGCGGTCGACAAATCCTACTATTTTATTCATCATTCTCATCTTCCTCATCTGCATCATTCTCTTCTTCCTCAGATTCGGCAGTGGCCGCTTCCTTGCCCTTCGCCGTCGGTTCGCTCTTCTGTTTTGGCTTCGTCTCGGCGTCCTGATCGGGCTCGTTGTCGAAATTGATCAGCCGTTGCTGCGCAGAGCTGACCATGAACTGGTCGTGGTCGAAGCCGATCGCGTTCATACCACACCTCATGGCGGCCATGGACGTCGAGCCGACGCCGCAGCAAGCGTCGAGAATCCAGTTGAGTGGATGGCCGTTCTCATCCATCTTGCCCGGATTGTCACCGAGCATGTGGCACTGGATCAGCTCCATCAACAGAGCTTGGGGTTTCTGATGGTTATTCACGGCTTTGTTGTCGCGTTTGAACATCTGGTGCACAACCGGGAAGCCGCGCAAAAGTGACGCGCGGCTCACACGTTCACCTTCTCCAGTATCAAAGTTGAACATCCACTCCGGCTTTTTAGTAGACTCCCCCTGGGCATCGCTCTTTACATGGTACCCCAGGACGCCACATTCAACGTCATTGTAGCGCACGGTCCTGTTGGGGTTCATGTTCACGTTCTGCTTGTGCCAGAAGAACCGCTCCGCGCGGCCGGAGCAGTAATTGTCAATCACCTCCAGGAAATCGCTTTGTTGGACGAAACCGCAAAAGATAGCGATAGTCCATGCCGGGGCGGTGGTCTTGGCGTTGAAAGACTCCAGGAACGGTTGCACCTCCTCCTTGGTCATCGCGTCGGGAGTCTTCTCCTTGTCAAGGGCGTAATTGCAGTCGATGATCGTCCCCGTGAAGGGCAGCCTCGGGACGTCCTTCATATCGCTCATGCTGCCCTTGACGATCTTCCAACGAGGGAACATCGGCACCTTCGTCTCATGTGTGGGCTCGTCCTCCTCAAGGCCTGCCTCTCCTGGAACCTTAAGCTCCGGCCCCTCGGTCCGCGCCTCCCGATAGAGTTTGATGTCGACTTTCACCTCGACCTGTTGCAAGCCTAGGATGTGCCCCGCGCGTGGCGCCTGCGCTTCTTGGAGATTCGCCCGCGCGTTCTCGACGTAATTCAAGATCGCGTGCGGAACTTCCCCAGATCCCCCCCGGCGCGCTCCCCCCTGAGTTGAAGGTAAGCAGCCGATCAACGACTCGATTTTCTCTTGGGAGCTCCAGTAGGGGGTGAACTCGGCCTTGAATGCGTCCCAGGTTTGCAATCCCGCCGCGGACACCAAGTGCTTCTGCACCATGCGTTCCTTCTTGAACTGGCTTATCATCAGGCCCCCCTCTTTTACTGACAACTCCTTCTGAATAATCAGGCGCAGATACGTGTCTACCTTGTCGAACTCCGCCTCCCCCGCCAAGCCGCCCAAGTTAATCCAGAACGTCATACCCATGGATTTGGCATTGTGGAGAAACTGAGCTTCTTCCACCAAAATGCCTGCCCCTTTAGACGAGCCCGCTCCGTGGTCCCCGCCTCCTCGTTGCACCTCGTCTTCCATCTGCAAGTAAAAAAAACATTTTTAGAATGTCTTAAAATATAGAAAAGGATGCTTTGGGGGGGTAAACACTGTTTGAAGCAAAAGTAAAAAGTAATTTACCTGTCGGTTGGAGGTGCCTTTTTTGCCAGCTTTCTTGGCGGGTCCCTTAGCGGGCGAAGATGAGGCCTTGCGCTTTTTGGTCTTCGAAGCCAAAGGGTTTTTCATGCCCTTCAGGTCAAACCTTCTGTAAGCCTCCATGATCTTAACGCAGAGGTCCCACGTCTGCGGCCGGAAATTGGCAATTGTCCAGTGCATGAAGTAGTGGTTGATTTGCACGCCGCCGAACACAGAATGCTTGGACATCGCTACTTCCTTCACATGCGTCTCCATCGACTGGTTCAAGTGAGACATTACGGGGTACCAACTTGTGACCCGATCGAGGTGAGCGTTGATGTCATCCTCCAGCGTCTTCACCGTCACGTCTGCCTCAGGGAGGGTCTCAAGGTCTCCCTCGCGCTCAGACGTCTCCACATCCTCGATGTACTGGAATCCCTTGGGATATTTCTCGATATCCGGGACTGCAAATCCATGCTCTGATTCGAACTCCGCCATTTTTTGCACCAGCCCTCCGACCTCGTAATACCCAGGTTGATAAGAGGTACCCTCTTCGGTGTCCTCGGGGACACCGGCGACGAACTCGGAGATCAACGCATCTCGGTAAACTTTGTACACGACCCCATTCTTTTCGAAAAGGGTCGAACGAAGCCCTTGCATGAACTGAGTGTGGTCTTTGCCTTTCGTCTTCTGGTCGATTTGGTTCTGCATCTCGCCTAAGAACCGAATCATGTCAGGCGTGAGACCGATGTAGATCTTGCTCTCGAAGAACTGGAAAGCTATCTCCAACGGGATTTCCTCGTGACACTCGTCGGTGGCTTGATAACAGTGCTGGTGCCCAAAAACCTTGCCTCTGTATTTTCCCGCGAGAGCTTTTTTTATGGAGAATTCGGCACGGGTTTTGACATCGTCGATCGCAACAAGACCCGCATTGAAAGGGGCCCACGGGTTCTCCTTCCTGCTGTTCTTGATCTCGTTCACCCAGCCCCTCTCTTGATCCCGGCAGGCCTCGTACCCCGTCGCGTGGTACAGGCATCCAATGGGGAGACGAAACACACTCCCTTGCTCCGCCGCCTCGTCGGTCGACATCGGGTTCGGCCACCGGTGCTCCATCTCGATTTGCCTGCACAGCTTTGCTTTCTCCTCAAAATCCATCTTTGCTGCATGCTCCACTGTTAGCTTAGCGTGCCACCCATGTGCAGCCACCTCGGCTGCCTTCCTTGCCTCAGATGGGGTGGCCACTTGAGACATATCCACATTGGCGCCCGCTCCAGTAAAAGCTCTGGAGCCACCAGGTCCTTGAAGGGCGCGTTGGGCAGCAAGCTCCACTGCCGTTCTCCTGGCAGCCTGGGACAAGACGAAACTGTTCATTAGCTAATGAAAGCCTTCCGCCCCGGTCAGGGCTCAGGGCGCGCGGTTCGAGGCGGAAGGCGTTCATTAGCTAATGAACGCTTTCCGCCCCGGTCCAGGCGCAGGGCGCGCGTTTCGGGGCCGAAAGCGTTCATTAGCTAATGAACACTTTCCGCCCCGGTCCAGGCGCAGGGCGCGCGTTTCGGGGCCGAAAGCGTTCATTAGCTAATGAACGCTTTCCGCCCCGGTCAGGGCTCAGGGCGCGCGTTTCGAGGCCGAAAGCGTTCATTAGCTAATGAACGCTTTCCGCCCCGGTCAGGGCTCAGGGCGCGCGTTTCGGGGCCGAAAGCGTTCATTAGCTAATGAACGCTTTCCGCCCCAGTTTAGGCTCAGGGCGCGCGTTTCGAGGCCGAAAGCGTTCATTAGCTAATGAACGCTTTCCGCCCCAGTCCAGGCGCAGGGCATGAAAGGGACGTACCGAAGCCTCTACAAATGGTACCTCGCCAGCAAGTCCGAGGTCATCGATCACTGCCGCTGGTCTCCTGCTTTGCCAGAAAGGAGCTGTAATCGACGCTTTCCACGCCTGGTTTACATAGCTCGCTAGATAGAATTCTTTGCTTTTATTTTCGTCTGCTGCTCTAGTTTTCAAACTTTGAAAAGCCAACAGCCGATTTGTGTGCTTTGGAAGGCTCAAGGCTTCCTCAAAGTTTGCGCTGTCTAATTCGATCACAGTAAGCTTTCTGTTTCTGTACGCGACGAAATACAGAATTGGAGTCTCGTTCTCAATGATACTGTACGCTACGCGTTTCTCAGGAACGAGGCTACCCCCGGTTACAGTCGAAGAGGTAAATTTAGGAAAACTAAAAATTATTTCTTCATTTTGCTCGGAAGGGTCCTCAGAGTGAATCAGTAATTGCAGACTGTCCGAAGGATCGTCGGCTTCAAGGGTTCTAACAATGCTCCACTTGTTACCAAGATAGAGCTGGAAAATATGTTGAGCCCTCAGTGCTTGAAATGTTTCGAGTGTCGCCATTGCGAAATGAGAGAAATTGGCTGTCAACTGTGAAAGGGGTGTGTGTGAAAGAACTTTGAAAAAGTGATGTAACTTTAGCACAATAATAAAAGTCATTTCTGGCGGCTAAAAATGACATGTCGAATATCGATGTCAATTTTAATCAAAAATGACATGCGCTGTCGCTTTTTGATTCGGTCTGTTCAGATCAAGGATATGATTTTAAGATATCCTGGTGTCATTTGCGCTGAAATCGAGGATCGATCGATTCAGTAAGATAGAAATTCTTGGTTGACTCGCAAGTCTATATCATTTTTAGAACGTAAAAAACGGCTTCATAAGCTAATGACGGCTAATTTGGACGAAAATATGTTTTCTATTCCTTTCGATGAAGGTTGCGAGATTATCTGCAAACCGTGCCCGGGAATAGTTATTGAAGATTCCATGGAAATAGGGGCTGACTTTTTCAATCATGAGCCAATTCCAAGCACAGCCCCAAGCGCGAATACGCAATTGGTTCTTTGGAACGCGCCTTTGACGTGTAGATCGGAAGTTAGCTCTAATTCTTCACGCGTTTCCGGGTCACGCGCTTTGCGCGAAATTGACTTACAAGAGATAAAAAGCAGACTTGATACAGAATTTTCAGAGACAAGTTTGGACTTGAGGAATGAAGACCCTCTTGTTTGTTTAAATGGTGAAGTAAACAAGCAGATTGTCGTGCGCAAACCGTACGAATCCGACATACGCAAGAAACAATATACGGGCGTAATTAGTATTAAGCAGCGACGTTTGCAGGCTGACAGTATATCAATGGCAGAAACAATTAAGTGCAATTGCAAGTCGCACTGCTGTCTATCTTTCTCATCCGCAGATATTCAGTCTTTTCGCGAAAATATTTTCAGTATGTCGCAAAAAGATAGAAAGGAATACTTCATCAAAGACTTGCTAAAAAACAGCTTTCGATCTGAGGACAAGTTCGACTTCAAATACTTTTTGGGCAAGAAGCAGGTATGTTTTTTTTTGAACTCGTTCATTAGCTAATGAACGGCCTCTGGCCAAAGCGCGACTCACAATTAGACACTTTGGCTGCGGGAACCGTTCATTAGCTAATGAACGGCCTCTGGCCAAAGCGCGACTCACAATTAGACACTTTGGCTGCGGGAACCGTTCATTAGCTAATGAACGGCCTCTGGCCAAAGCGCGACTCACAATTAGACACTTTGGCTACGGGAACCGTTCATTAGCTAATGAACGGCCTCTGGCCAAAGCGCGACTCACAATTAGACACTTTGGCTACGGGAACCGTTCATTAGCTAATGAACGGCCTCTGGCCAAAGCGAAATTTTTCTTGGACCTTGTGATAGATTGTGTAATGTCATCACAGGAATGTGGAATATTGTATCATAAATTTCTAAATTTACTTTATTCGCGACGCGTTGGTCGAGTTGGTACGGCGCTAGGCTATGAACCTCGCACTCGTGGGTTCGATTCCCACTGAGGGTCTAGGTTGCGCAGATTTAAGGCGTGGTTTGGAGAGTGCTGACGAGCATGCGACGGCCGTCCCGCCTGCAGACGTGCAGTGTTGGGGGTGTCTCCCAAGCGTCTTAAATTGGCATGACCTACCAAAACCCTTATGCATTTTCTAGATAATGTGTTATTAATTTTTGAGTGACGGTTTTTTTTTGTAACAGGTGTGCTTTAAGTTCTACTATATGGCTTACGGCATCAGCTACGGGTATCTTCACGACTGTCGGACACGCGTGCTCGAGGGCCGACACACGTTTGTTCATGGATTGACGTACGAGGAGGACAACCGCAAGATTTCTCTGAAACGCGAGTCGGTCGTCGCCTGGCTCAAGAAATACGCCGACGAATACGGACAACACCAACCTGACCAAGAACCGATTCATCTTTCGGATGGATTGACCATCGAAGAGCTGTGGGACGAGTACAACGAGGGCTTGCAAGAGAATGAGGAGAGGAAAAATGCTCTCTCAGTTACTTCTACAAAATATTTGACGAAGATTGCAGGAAGTGGCTCAAGATTCCATCGACGAACCGATTTTCTCAGTGCGATGTTTGCGCGTCCTTCAAGTTATTGAAGGAAGGCTTAACCAAATCTCAAAAAGGTGAATATTCATGAATAGCTTTGTGATGTGTTTATATGCTTATGTAATTTGTTCACTGACCCAAATTTGTGTATCTTGCACAGCGCAATACAACGGGCCTCTCAACAAACATCATGCAATCGCACGAGCGGAGCGCCAGAAGTTCTACAAACATGGTCGTAAAGCGAATATGACCAAGAGCATTACCATGAACAAAACTTGGCATAAGTATGCCTCGGTGATCATCGATGGCATGACGCAGTGGACCACCCGACTGCCACACTTTCGACGTATCCCTAAACATCTGGACTCTAAGGACTTCCTTGACGTGCACAACATGGGGAGCATGATCGAGAACGTGGGCCGCTTCATGGATTTCAACTACGCCAACTTCAAGGACGATGCGAACTTCCTTGTCAACGTTTTGCACCGGGATATCCTCCGCATTCAAGAGCATCGACGCAACGGGGACGGGGAAAATTCATACCCGATGCCGGAAGTATTGTATGTACAGCTTGACAATGTGAGCACCAACAAGAGCAAGTTGATGTTGGCATACGCAGCTTGGCTGGTTCACACGGACGTCTTTCGCAAGGTGAAACTCAACTTTCTGTTGGTGGGACATACGCACGAGAACATTGACCAGATGTTTTCACGCTTCTCCGTGCGTCTACGACGCAAGCAAGCTTGGACGCTCGACGAGATGATAGAGGTCGCACAAGAATGCTTTACGGATGGTGTAACGTGCGAGCACACCGAGAAGATCTTCGACTTCAGCTCTTGGTTTGATGGTCACGTCTTCGATTGCCACAATATTTTGGCACAGCAGGCTTTCAAGTTCAAGAAGAACGAGCACGGCGAAGTGGGCATGCAGTACAAACAGTATTCCATTTCACCCAAATGGTTACCCGAGACTCCATTGCCAAAGCTTGTTTCTACACCCCCTGTCACGGGGCCTGGATACATCAAGCCGATTCCTTTTACCGAAGAAGGCATCGAAAAGCTTGAGCATACCTTACAGCGTTGAAGGACATTTTGGGCACAAAGCTGACGGAGGTGCACGAAAAGTTTTGGCGCGAGGATGTCATCGAGAAACAGCGCCACCTAACTGCTGGTGGAGAATGTCAAGCGCCCGCGATACCCTTCCAGCATCCCGAGAAAATCGCCATCGAGCGCAATACCACCTTGGTTCGACTGATAGAGGCGCCCGCGTTGGCGATAGAAGCTGCCGAGGCTGCCGCCGTCCCCGCTATACCGGTGCGCATCCAACGCCGAATTGATCGAGCGCCGATAGAAGTGTACAACGGTAAACGGAAACACCAAGGTCGAGCCCAAAAGCGAGCAGAGCAGTACGTGGACAACGCCCAGTGGGAGGTCACCTACGGCCAGATGACAGTTGGCAGCTTTGCAGTGGCTCTCGCGGTGGAATCTGAAAACGACAAGTTCGCGTTCCGCGTACAACTGAAGCGAAGCGAATGGTCGGATCCGTTGTACTTGGTGAAGGTGGAGGCGCGCTATCCGTCAACTCAACAGCTGCTATATCGCTATTTCCAACCCAAAAAGCACACCGACACCAAGAAGAAGCACCTCGGCAAGCAGCTTGCGAGTCACGCAGGAGCTTTCGCAGCGCCACCGGGGCACCGACCGTCTACCGAGACTTTCGATAAGAATGAAATAGTGCTGGCATGGAATGTGGATGCGAATGACCCCGAACGGAGTATACCGAACGAGCAATACGCGCAGATAGTCGTCGCTTTGCTTGCACAACAATCCAAACGCACGCGCAAGGACCTAGGTGACTTGAATGAATCGGATGATTCCGATGAAGACGAAGCTTTTGATAATTGCGTAGCGGTAGCGGTAGCACCTGAAGTGGACGCGTAAAGCAAGACGAAAAAAAACATGTAAATAATATGTGTATAACGTGTATATAGATTCTGAGTCAAAAGTTCTGTGTGTTTTCACTCCTCCTAGATTTCGAAAAAGTGCATTTGACCTCAATTTTGTACCATAAAAACCATTAAATCTAATGCACAACCTGCACTTGCATGTTCTTGACTGTTAAAATGCGGCTTTTTAAGCCTATCATGAGGTAAATAAGGCAATATCATTTTCACATGAGAATATCATTTTCATCGAATAGTGTGTTAGTTGTGCTAAGCAGCTTGCGAGGACGGGTGCGTCGTGAGCTACGCGCCTGCCGGTACCCATGAAATAGCAAGGAGATGTCTTAGCCTCCGCGGCTGGGTCCACAAGCCCAACCGAGACCGCTGCTTGGCCGGGGTAAAGCTCGTTGGCTAACTCCGGTAGGGAGCGCATTGTTGGATGCAAGCTTACATATGCCTCCAGGGCGAGCTTCTCGCACGTCCCATTCATGATGGCCTCCACAGGCTTGTTCTTGACGTGAGAGTCTTTCACGATTTCTTTCGCCCGCTGAATACCTCGTTCCACCCAGAACTCCATGGCCGCACCCACATCCCCTAGATAGTATTCTTGCCGGAACAGGTGCACCACCGCCAGACGCATGTTGAATGTAAGCATCTTCGCCGGGCCCTTATCTTCCATGATCGCGGCGTGCTCCCACAAATGCTCCTTTGCCACCTCCCGCGCCCGCCGTACCTCCGTCTCCGTGAGGGGGCTATCTGCTGTTACCATCCCTCGCGTGTAATGCAACACCGCCCGCCGCAGGTGTTGTCAGGCAGCCTCCATGACCATGTTCCAATGGACCAGCAGATCGCCAAACACCAAGGTGAGTAGTATACCACGAAATTCAGGAAATCCTCCATGGTCCACATACCTGCCCCCCAACACCCCTCCCCGGGTACGATTTACACAAACTAACACAACAGCACACGCACTCCCCATAACGACAAACACCATTGCGCTTGTTCATGGATAGGTCAGGCACAGCCGCACCCTCACGTACCCTGCACATGTCGCGAGTCATTTCAGATAAGCACAACGTTTGGCGCTCTGTTTGAGCTAATGCCACGAACGAATTGCAACCTCACAAAAACTGTCGCCAAAAAGATAGGGTTGCCAAGTGTGCCTCCATCTTTTCTTCTTTTCGATGGAAGCTTCTCATCGAAAAGCAGAAAAGATGGAGGCACACTTGGCAACCCTATCTTTTTGGCGACAGTTTTCGTCAGGTTGCAACTCGTTCGTGGCATTAGCTCAAACAGAGCGCCAAACGCTGCTATCATCAGTGCGTTTGAGCCTCTTTCTGAAATAATGAGCAGGGAAGACTGAACGTGTACGCACCCAAGTACTTCACCACGCAATGGTACGGGCGGCCTATGTCGTGAGGCGGTTGGATGAGGGCTGCCCGGCTTTGGATCTCATCAACAATCGCTTTCGGCAGAACCAGCCTAGGGTGCGTGTTGTTGCTCAGCTTGCCAAACCAGAGCTTGAGGCACCTCTTTACATTCCCGTACAACACACAATGTGTGAATGGGTGGGCATATGCGTGCATCGGGTCAAAGTACGGAATGCGCTCCAAGGCACCTCGTCCGTGTCTCCCTGTGGCGTGTGCTGGTTCGGCGCCCGATTCTGTGCTCGCCACCATCGAGGCGTGCATCTGCTTAGTGATCATTGCATCGGCATCGTCCGCCCACACCTTCTTTGACCCTTTAGAGTTGGTCCATCCTTGCTGCTCCACTTCCTTGAAATAGCCCCGGAAATACATCCCTCGCCCCCCGGACCAACAGTTCCCTCAAACAGACTGTACGGATCGGCGCGGTAACTGCTAATTCCCATGAACCTGCCCATCGTTATCCGCATAACGGAGTCGGCATACACCATTCCCAGGATCACGGTCAGCTGGTAAGATTTCTTGAGGAACGCATCGTGCACCACAAAAGCTGCTCCGTCCACTGTCTGACCCTTACTCAGGCTGAGCATCTCGTCTTCGAATAGCCCCCATACCACCAACGGATTAACAATCTTCTGCCGTGGCCCTTTTGTCATCCATAGGTACTTGTGAAACTTGTCACGGTGCCTCATCTGCATTCGTGCCACCCCCATTCCACCTTCCATTCCTCAAAGATATGCGATAGCATTTGGCTTCAGATTCCTGCAGAGTGCAAGTGGCGTTACCTAAAACAGAGCGCCAAACCCTTGGTTTGGAGATCTCGGTGAAAGTCCGAGATGCCACACATTTACGAGGCGCGCTTCCTCGCACTTTCCCTTCCCCTCTCTTTTCCTTCCCCTCTCCCCTTGCAAGCTTGCTACTGCCACCATAATAAGCTAATAATGCCACAAGCCACAAGCTACGCTGGATACCTGGATTAACCTGTAGCCACTCCACCATCCAGATCCACCATCTTCATACGTACCGAGTAATGAAGGTCTTCGCTTTTGACCACCCCGACACCCATGGAGTAAGACCTGCACTCCACATCCCCGCGCACGCGCTCAGCCAGTTGCATCCGCGGCGGCTGGTTGCACGACATGCTTGTGTATATATGGGGTGTGCAAGATGGTGTGGGGGGGGGTCACCCAACATCTGAGTTGAACACTTGACAGTCATCCGCCCCGGGGGAAATCACCATCACGTGGTGCTCGGCGTATTCCACATAAGGATCACCTCCAACGGGGGTTTCGATCCTAGGAGCGTCCTGTAAGAGAGCGCCCTTAACGGACGCGTGGCGGTTTATGCTTCTCGCCAGTTCCGATGTCCAGAAGTCACACTGTAAGCGCGCGTCTCGGCGGGCACGGGCCTTGCAAAACTCTGGGCATTCCATCCATCTTCGGATGGTATCCTCGATCGGGAAATAATAGAACCACTCCTTCGGGCGCAACTTCTCCCCGTCCGCGGTTTTCACAACCTCAAACCGTCTTTCCTTGCAGCGCTTGACAACGATACCCGCTTCGTCTTTCTCCAGCACCACACCGCACTCCTCCATTGGGTCCCATTTCCTCGGATCTGGCTCTCGGGGGAAATGTCGGCACCACCGCGGGCATACATGAACCGCATATGCCATCCACCGCACCGACCCGAAACAGCCTCTTACATCCTACCGGCCACACCCCCTTATTATGGTCGCGTGTCAGAGGAGCTGTCCTCACACCGCACCATACATATTCAGTGTGCCCTGTACGCGCATAGCACCACCTGAGAGACGACATACGCTCATTCAACAAGACGTTCTAAAATTTATTTCAAAAGTTGCTTACATCTAGGGGGCTGCGCCACGCCCTTCCCTAGCGCACTCGCTACTATCCATGCAGACTGCTTATTTTGGGCATTGGTACACCGCTTAGATGAGTTCACCGCAGACCACCACTATCTCAGCCACTATCGGGGTTCACAGTTCACATTGTCCCACTGCTGACACGAGGTCGCGAAGCTCGGGTATCTGATGCAAAAAACGGCCCAATATACCCCCGCGTGATCATACGGGCAGCGCAGCGTACGCTCAAAGTCTTGAACACATAACCGCCATATTCCCATAGCCCCGGAGCGGTCGCACGAGTGAGATGGCCGAAATGCATAATCGATGATATCCATGGAATCGCTATATCGGACTTCGGTCGCAGTGGAATCGCATGAATTCTTAGGACTTTGCGAAAAATATTTTTCAAAAAAATATTTTTTCAGGGTGAAATCGCGAAAAAACCGTTGTTTTTAGCTTGTTTTGGCGTTCTACACCATTACGCGGGTGAGGAGTGCAGCGATTCGTGGAATTGAGGGGTTTCACATATCACGTAATTAATCCTGATGGTCACCGCAATTTGAAATTTTGAAAAAAAATATTTTCTTGGCCCAAATCGGCCGAAAATCGCGTTTTTTTGGCTGTTTTGGCCTGTCGCGGGCCTGTTTTGGCGTTCTACGCCACTCCGCGCGTGTGGAGTGCTCATATTCGTGGGAATGAGGGTTTTCACATATCACCTAAGCACTCCTGATGGGAATCGCAATTTGAAACTTTGGGAAAAAAATATTTTTTTGGCCCAAATTTCAACAGAAATCGATTTTTTTGCCTGTTTCGGCCAGTTGCGGGCCTGTTTTGGCGTTCTACGCCACTCCGCGCGTGTGGAGTGCACATATTCGTGGAAATGAGGATTTTCACATATCACCTAAGCACTCCTAATGGGAATCGCAATTTGAAATTTTGGAAAAAATAATTTTTTGGCCCAAATTTCAACAGAAATCGATTTTTTTGCCTGTTTCGGCCAGTTGTGGGCCTGTTTTGGCGTTCTACGCCACTCCGCGCGTGTGGAGTGCACATATTCGTGGAAATGAGGATTTTCACACATCACCTAGGCACTCCGGATGGGAATCGCAATTTGAAATTTTGGGGGGAAATAATTTTTTGGCCCAACTTTTAACAGAAATCGATTTTTTTGCCTGTTTCGGCCAGTCGCGGGCCTGTTTTGGCGTTCTACGCCACTCCGCGCGTGCGGAGTGCACATATTCGTGGAAATGAGGGTGATCACATATCACCTGAGCACTCCGGATGGGAATCGCAATTTGAAATTTTGGAAAAAACATTTTTTTGGCCCACATCTCAACATAACTCGTTTTTTGCCTGTTTCCGGCTTGTTCGTGCGGGCCTGTTTTGGCGTTCTACGCCACTCCGCGCGTGTGGAGTGCACATATTCGTGGAATTGAGGGGCTTTAAGTATCACATAAGCAATTTTGATGGGAATCGCAATTTGAAATTTATCCAAATCGATTACAAAATCCTTGTTATTTTGGTATATTATTCGTGGGCCCTGTCGGGCGTTATGCACGGGAGCACGGCACGCCGAGACCAAATGCTATTCAACATGGTGTTGTTTGGGTTCTAAGATTCTAGTGATCTATCCTGCGGTGATGATTATACTTCTTCTCAACAACCCTAGGATGCGTTGGTGCTCAGCATCGGACACCCTATAGACGACTCCTTACCGCGGTATTTGCGTCTGGTCATTGTCACTTCCCTGCGAGCTTCCCTCCTTCGCGCATGCTTTTCAAGGCGCCTTTTCTTAACACGGTGCTCGGTTTTCCAGTTAAAACATTCCATTTATCGACGAACTCGCGAGATCTGCCCCGCTAGTTATGTTGCATGAATCACATTCGTTGGTGCAAAAGGAAACTCCAAAGGCAAGTTGCGCGCCATGTCGCCGAGGCTCACGGGCCATGGCAATACATCCACAAGGTACCGGAAGGAAGAGGCATCCCTTTTCGAAAAACGCCACTCAAAAGCGGCAAACGACATGTAAGGAATCTACTGGCGAATGCACGCCTTTAATAAACATATTTGCATGTCAGAACTTTTAATGAACGGACACCCACATACCTTAGGAATATGAATAGTCGATTAGTCGATCGTGGAAAAGTATACGTAGCGTAAGTATCGCCCCCAGGATGAAATGACTGTTGCCGCTGGTTCGATCGTGGGGGCGATCCGCCATTTCTCGATTCATCCGCACCCGGACATGTTATATTTCACGTGGCGTGTGTATCGCACTCACGATCAACTGATGCGTCGATCGTGCGGGCGATTCATAAATTTCGATTCAAGATTCGATCGTGTAATGATTTATCGCCCCGGACATGTCATGTTTCACGTGGCGCATGTATCGCACCCACGATTAGGTGATGGGATGATCGGGAGGGCGATAATGCATATCAGATACTTTAATTGAAATTCAGTCACGACACCGTAGGCATGTCAGGCCAAAAGTCCGATACCTGCTCACAGGAAGCTCGAATGGTCATGACGTTTCGCCCACACGATCAAGGGATGGGATGATCGGGAGGGCGATAATGTATATCGGAGCCCTCCTCCGACACATTATAATTGAACGAACGACACGAGAGCCACTTCGCAAGCACTAATTTTCTGCAAAGGAATATGAATACGGTCGATTAGTCGATCGTGGAAAAGTATACGTAGCGTAAGTATCGCCCCCAGGATGAAATGACTGTTGCCGCTGGTTCGATCGTGGGGGCGATCCGCCATTTCTTGATTCATCCGCACCCGGACATGTTATATTTCACGTGGCGTGTGTATCGCACTCACGATCAACTGATGCGTCGATCGTGCGGGCGATTCATAAATTTCGATTCAAGATTCGATCGTGTAATGATTTATCGCCCCGGACATGTCATGTTTCACGTGGCGCATGTATCGCACTCACGATCAACTGATGCGTCGATCGTGCGGGCGATTCATAAATTTCGATTCAAGATTCGATCGTGTAATGATTTATCGCCCCGGACATGTCATGTTTCACGTGGCGCATGTATCGCACCCACGATTAGGTGATGGGATGATCGGGAGGGCGATAATGCATATCAGATAATTTAATTGAAATTCCGTCACGACACCGTAGGCATGTCAGGCCAAAAGTCCGATACCTATACCTGCTCACAGGAAGCTCGAATGGTCATGACGTTTCGCCCACACGATCAAGGGATGGAATGATCGGGAGGGCGATAATGTATATCGGAGCCCTCCTCCGACACATTATAATTGAACGAACGACACGAGAGCCACTGCGCAATAAGCACTTCTGTAATGTTCTGCTCACAGGGTTGAATTGTTGTGGTGCACCGCTTTACTGCACATCTCACCTGACACTAAACGCGGTCACAAGCTTGTTTGACCCAGCAGGAAGGGTTTTACGTTTTCTCTTCAAGGGAGCAGCGCGTTCAGAGAATATTTCTCTGGCGGATCTTAAGGTCCTCGGGTTTAATCACCCCTGCTCGCTCCCCCTGTAACTCTGGTTTGCTTTCCTGTCTGCAGATCTGCCTGGACAGTTTTTTAAAACTCCCACAAAGATATGCCAACGAAATGTTTTCCCCGCAGGTTGGTATGTGCTGCTGAGCAGCTGTCTTTTTGCTTTTTCGCGGTACCCTCACTATTCTTTTTTCGGAGGCTGGAAATGATGAATCGGAGTCGGAAAAATCTCTCTCAAGGTGCCGCAAGCTCCGCTGCAGCCTGTGATTAATTTAAGTTTACCTTACTAGGGCCTAAGGTGCAGACTTGCTTGCGTGTGCATATTGTTTCTTAACTTCGTCTTGACTTCAGACGGTGTTTTGGGGGCTGCAGTCTGAGTGTTGGGGTAAACCCCACTCAGCTTGGGTTGAAATCCCAACAGTTCCGTGGGGGGGGGAGCGTGGATGCGAGTGCCACAGGTAGGAAGCTAGATCTATTGCACACAACAACAGCCTGCAGCACTGCATCCCGTTCGCTGTACGTTTTACAGGCAGTACGGTTAGAACCCTGACTGTGTGATGCAGGATGCAATACGCAGTAAGGGAAGGAGTGTATATTTGAACAGGCGTTTTTTGGGGACTGTAGTATGAGTATAACCCACTCAGTTTGGGTTAGAATCCCAACAGTTCCGGGGGATGCTGGAGCCGACGGTTTATGTTCGTTTTAACATTAGCCGTCGGTTCCGTCGGCAAGTGCACAATATGCGGCTCACTAAGCCTTCATGCTTTCTCACACAGGAGCACGTACATATGCTTGTATTTTTCCGTTGCCTTGCCTCTTGTGCATCACGTGTGAAAGTTAGATATCGGACACTGCATTAGACCTGAACAGCGGGCTCATCTGCTATCACCCGAGGGTTGTAAACAGTGTGCATCATAGATCCCCAAGTGTAGTTGGGTCCCTCGTGTTAAGCAGCAAAACAAGTATTAATATGAACTATGTTATGTATATACATCGGCGGTAGAGATAGGTGTAAATAGATGAGTTTACTTAAGAAATATTTGCTGTTGGGAACAGTTAGCGCTTTTTCGTAACTTAGAATTCTGTGATTCAATTTTAGCTCACAACACTCCCAGGAGTTTGTGTACTACCTGATATATTCCCTAAACATATATGCAAACGGTAGGCGTCATATATCACATGATATAACACTTACCACACATTTAGAGTGCATACGCGCACAAACGTCCTACACTCCCACAAGTATTCTATGTGTTTCACACCAAACTAACTCGAATTAGAAAAAACGGAAATCACCATTGTTTCCAACAACATCCAAATACTCAATATTAGCATCAACATTAATAGTATACATTGTGAATTTTTCAAGCCATACCCTAAATGAAGTTGTTTTGCTCCCCCTCAGGTGCCATGTGGCGGCCACCGCAGCAGCACAACCTGCAGCGGCCACCGCAGCACCACCGCCTGCAGGTGCAAGGGAGAGGTCAAGACCTGCGCTCTTCCACGTGCCCACCTCCCCTAGTGAAACTGCTCCGCCGGAGATGACATATGACCGGGTAATGGGTGGGGCTTATTATGACTCGGATACCGTCATTCCCCGACATCACCGGCGCGCCCTCCCCCAGTACCCGCCCATGATGTTGGGGTTGGACCCGTATGCGCAGACCTATCGGGCATCCCACGGCCGTGCGGCCCATGATGCCATGCCAGGTTATGCGTTTGCGGTGCAACAGCAGGAACCTGAGCAGGTGGTCACGATGCCTTTACGGCAGCCGATGAGGCTGAATGCAACCTTGTCAAGGCAGCTTCCGCCTGAGTGGTCCTCACAACCGCAGCAATCATGGGACCCATTTTATGACCTGGCATGCGCCGCCCCCACTAGATATGCATAGAACCTGAAAAGGCGCTTGTTCGAAGTGCTGAAATCTATATAGGTAGCCCTGACCGGGAGTCCCGGTGCATGCCCCTCCTATGACAGATATCTAGGTAGCCAACACTGGACTGAAGATTGACCCGTAAGTTCGTGATGTGACACACCGAGTGTCACAGGTAGCTAGGTCCGAGACCGTTCCGACACCGAGACCGTTCCGGGTATATCTAGCTTAGGGTTTATTTTCTTAACATAATCGATTTATCTATATTGGTTCCAAGATTGTCTGATATCCGTGAGCCGGGATATTCAAGTAGGTTATGGGCCCACCACGCTTCCACCGCGCTCCAGCTATTTGTTATCCAAATAACAAATTTTATTCATGTTTTGATAATGACCGGGCTTGTGTCCCTCGTGATGGCAACTCGTATGCAAATCCCAATCTTCAACTGAAACATGCCTGAAGACCACGAATATGCACACTTCGCACGCATGAGTATACAAAATACGTGCATGTAAAACGCCAAAACAGGCCCGCGACAGGCCGAAACAGTCAAAAAAATCGATTTCTGTTGAAATTTGGCCCAAAAAATATTTTCCCCCAAAATTTCAAATTGCGATATCCATCCGGAGTGCTTAGGCGATATGCGAAAACCCTCATTTCCACGAATATGTGCACTCCACACGCGTGGAGTGGCGTAGAACGCCAAAACAGGCCCGCGACAGGCCGAAACAGGCAAAAAAATTCGATTTCTGTTGAAAACTTGAAATTTGGGCCCAAAAAATATTTTCCCCCAAAATTTCAAATTGCGATTCCCATTAGGAGTGCTTAGGTGATATGTGAAAATCCTCATTTCCACGAATATGTGCACTCCACACGCGCGGAGTGGCGTAGATCGCCAAAATAGGCCCGCGACAGGCCGAAACAGGCAAAAAAATCGATTTCTGTTGAAATTTGGGGCCAAAAAATATTTTTTTCCAAAATTTCAAATTGCGATTCCCATCAAGAGTGCTTAGGTGATATGTGATCACCCTCATTTCCACGAATATGTGCACTCCACACGCGCGGAGTGGCGTAGAACGCCAAAATAGGCCCACAACTGGCCGAAACAGGCAAAAAAATCGATTTCAGTTGAAATTTGGGCCCAAAAAATATTTTTTTCCAAAATTTCATATTGCCATTCCCATCAGGAGTGCTTAGGTGATATGTGAAAACCCTCATTTCCACGAATATGTGCACTCCACACGCGCGGAGTGGCGTAGAACGCCAAAACAGGCCCGCGACAGGCCGAAACAGGCAAAAAAATCGATTTCTGTTGAAATTTGGGCCCAAAAAAATATTTTTTTCCAAAATTTCAAATTGCGATTCCCATCAGGAGTGCTTAGGTGATATGTGAAAACCCTCATTTCCACGAATATGTGCACTCCACACACGCCGAGTGGCGTAGAACGCCAAAACAGGCCCGCGACAGGCCGGAACAGGCAAAAAAATCGATTTCTGTTGAAATTTGGGCCAAAAAAATTTTTTTTCCAAAATTTCAAATTGCGATTCCCATCAGGAGTGCTTAGGTGATATGTGAAAACCCTCATTTCCACGAATATGTGCACTCCACACACGCCGAGTGGCGTAGAACGCCAAAACAGGCCCGCGACAGGCCGAAACAGGCAAAAAACCGCGATTTTCGACCGATTTGAGCCAAAAAAATATTTTTTTTCAAAATTTCAAATTGCGGTGACCATCAGGATTAATTACGTGATATGTGAAACCCCTCAATTCCACGAATCGCTGCACTCCTCACCCGCATAATGGAGTAGGACGCCAAATCAAGCTAAAAACAACGGTTTTTCGGCGATTTCACCCTGAAAAAATATTTTTTTGGGAAAATGAAAAAAAGTTGTATTTTTTAAATTCCTGCGATTCCACAGCGATTACATAACATCATAGAAATATTCCATTATAGTTGTGACACATACTTAAGCCATTCTCACTCGTGCGACGGCTCCCCGCCATATTCCTCCATTCCGACACAGCGATGGCCTTGCATTCGTGTCGGTGTGTCCGCTGCCAGTCTCCGCGCTGACACTCAGGTGAACAGTACACACGCAAAAGGCACCCTCCGCATTGACGGACGCCTTTCCCAATCAGGACACGGCGACATACGGAACAAGGCTCTTGTCTCTTCGGCAGGGATCTCGGGGGAATCGGTTGACAGTATTCCGCAAAGTGCGCATGGATGTAGATTATTGTTCTCCAACACTCGTGGCCGTGGGAGCACTGGCGCGGAAAACTGGTGGATTCGCTTTGCCCGCGGTTTTGAAAAGATGAAGCGTAGATACCTTCCGCTGCACGTATGCATACCACACGATTGGCATAGTCAGGTCTGCCGTATTTGGGAATTTTTTTAGTGGTACGCATCTGCCGAAATATGCACTCCGGCGCGAACTGTGATACATTGTATCCAGTGCATTTTATGAGAGGTTCGATGGGATTCTCAGGACACCATGCCTCCACCATGATATCTCCACGCGCAGGATCCCCTGTCGCAGCATACTTGTCTTGCACATACACGAACGCCATCCACGTCTCGCCCGGCCGGCCAGTGGTCACCCAGCTTTTCCTCCACCATCCGCGACGCAACTGACCTTCCACGACAACATTGCCTGATTGGAGCGACTCCACCCGCCATTGGACGACACGGTGGAACATGGTTCACACGGCGGTAACCACCAGCGCCAAGAAAAGGGCACGCGAAGAAAACGGTCGTGGATCATAGCGCAGTTCCGGGCACTTTAGCGAACCGAACATCGCACATGCATCGCTTTCGGGCTCCCATTGCCTTTGTGCAGTTTCCGGCACATCCAGGAGAAACATCTCTGCATTCACTTGGGGACGTGCACCCTCCAACAGCGAGCCCCATGATGCATCCG